>APFE030283353.1:0-39962 GCA_000404065.3 Pinus taeda | reverse complement strand
TACTCTCAACTGATGTTGTTGTTACTATGATGAAGGTAAGATTTGATTTAGTTAAAGGATTGAGTTTTCTTTAATTACATCTATTTACTCTTATATTTAAAAGATCTATATTGCAATTTACAAAATTACTCTCTAAGTTAAATAGCAGCCACACACTGTATACACTCCTGAAATATGAAGACTTTCTTGGATTGATAATCAATGTGAGGATAATTAGGAGTTTAAAAGGAACCTTTTATCAACCAACAATTGCTTCTACCCACTTTGTGAAGTAGTTCATGGCCATGAGGATGTATGTATGTTTCTTGGAACAATGTGGGACAATTTCTCCTATAATATCAAGTCCCCATTGTTCAAATGGTTGATCAATGTTTATTGGTTGTAAAGGAAGGGCTGGTCTCCTTTGTCTTCCACTAGTAGTTTGGCATATCTTGCATTTCATTACGTAGTCATGGGCATCATTAAACAAAGTTGGCCAATAGTATCCAACATGTAGTATTTTGTGAGCTGTAGTGTCTCATCCAAAATGTCCACCTCCTGGGCCATCATGTAATTCATACAAAATCGTCTACGCTTTAGTTTTTGAAGGCATCTTAATAAAATTGATTCATAATTTCCCTTGAATAACACATTATAAATGAATTCAAAGTGTTTGTCTTTTAATCTTAAAGCACGTTTGTTTTTGTAACTGAATTCAGGGGAAGCGTAGCCAATTTTCATGTAAAAGATCATATTAGCATATTGAGATTCTGAATTAGTGGTACTTATCTCATTTACTTATGTAGAATTATCTGAATCTTCATGGTTTGGAATATTGGAAGCTCCTGCCAATAACTTGCAAAAATCTTTCCCTTTAACAATTTTCACTCGTTTAATATCAATATCATATTCTTGTAAAGTTGTTACCCAGTTCGCTCTCTTCTCTCCTACTTCCCTTTGAACTAGTAATTGTCTCAGTGCAGAGAATTAGACTATTACTTTAGTGTGTGTTTTTAGGAGAAATGGTCTAAAGTGTTTGACAGATTTAAATACAGTGAAAGCTTGATTTTCAACTTTTGTATAGTTGAGCTTAGCACCTTGCAAATTATAAGTAAAGAAAGAGATGGGTGCTTCTACATGTTGGTCGTTGGTTTGTGTTAAAACAACAACATAAGATGTTTCAGTGGCTAAAGTATACAAAATAAAATGACAAGAAACATTTGGAGTATTCAATGCAAGAGCATTAATGGTTGCTTGTTTGATCGAGTCAAAAGCCTCTTTTTCATTATATCCCCATTTGAAAACTAAATTTTTCTTAATCATAGATTGCAAGGGTAAAACTATCTAAGAAAAATCAGGAACAAATCTTTTCACAGATTTATCTGTCCCAAAAATGATTGTGTAGATTTCTTGTTATGTGGCAAAGAAATATCAGAAATCTATTTTATCATGTTTGAATCAATGTATATGCCATATTTGGATATAATAAACCCTAGGAGAAAAGAATGCTTTCTTGGGATTCAAAGAAGTTCCATATTTTTTACAACATACAAAGATCTGTTTTAAATTATGCATATGATTGGTTCTTTTCTTAGAATAGATAGTTATGTCATCTAAGTAAATAATCACTATTCTATTGACCAAACCTTTGAAGGCTATATCCATAGCTCGTTGGAAAGTAGCTCCAACATTTATCAAATCAAAAGGAATTTTCTGATAAGCCTATGTTCCCCATTTAGTTCTGAATGTAGTCTTTAATCTATCATCTGGATGTACCAGTATCTGATTGTATCCTGAAAAACCATAAAGAAAAGACATTAAGTCTGAGCGAGCTACTGATTGACATATCTGTTCCATTGTTGGTAATGGGAAATTACCATTCAGACATGCTTTATTGAGATTTCTAAAATCTGTAAAAATCCTAATATCACCATTCTTTTTCCTTACAGGTACTAAGTTTGAGACCCATTTAGAATGTCTGGCAGGAAAAATTATTTTAGCCTTAAGGAGTTTATTTAACTCTATTTTGATTTGACTTTCAATATTTGGGTGAATTTTCCTTATCTTCTGTTGTACAGGGTTCTCGTCATAAATCATTGGAATTGTGTCTTGAATGGTAGAGGTATCATAAGTTTCCAGATCTCCATAATTCCAAGCGAAAACATTTTTATATTTTTTTAATAATCTAATGAAAGAAAATATTTCCTCTCATGAAAGTCCAAGTCCTATATTGACATTTTGGGGTTTGGCATCAATGCCAAGATTTACTAATTCAAACCTCAAAGTAGAAATTTGAAGCTTTGCGTTAGTGACCTTTTTGTAATTATCCTTAATATCATAAAGATCTTCTAGCTTGACCACAGATTTAGGAATAGGACTTTCATTGAGTCTTCGTTTTAATTAAAGATCATGATCTCTTTCATCTATAATATACTCATATTAAGATCCTTCAGAAGTTAGGAAATTTACAATATCCTCATCGTGATTAAATACGTGCCAATTGGTGACATTATTTGGGATAGATTGTTGAAAAATTGATTCAATTGAAAATCTATCTAGACTATAATCCTGAGATGGAAGGAGCTTAGAAGAAACATTAGCAAAAAGGTCGATTGCTGCATTTTGTGATCTAGGAATAAGAGAAATATCAAATGCCAGAAAATGAGTTATGAGATCTTGAACAAGTAATTGATAATGTTTGAGATGACTCGAGAGACAATGGATAGTATTTCTTACTTGGTTAATAACAATCTCAGAATCACCAAATAATTTTAGATATTGGATATTCAGGCCTATTGCTTTATAGAGCCATTGAATTAATGCCTCATATTCTATAGTGTTATTAGTACACTCAAATTCTAGCCTACATTATAACATTGTTTTTTTTTCCTTATAGACTAACTAAAATACATCTTGCTCCTACACCATCATTGGATTTTGATTCATCGAAATACAAAGACCAAAATAAAGGCTCATTGATAGGCTTATTTACAAGTTCATCTGCAACACTAACACACTTTGAGGTATCGACATGAGAGAAATTTTCAATCTATGATATGACACTATTAATAGGAAAAGGAGATTACTGAGCATTAAAATTCCCAAAAACTGACTCAGAAGAATAGTTTCCGAGAATATTATTATTGAAGGCTATATGTTGATTCTCTTGTTCAAAGTCAGTTAGTGTATGAGTCAAATGTTTTCCGTGATCTATTATGATTTGATTTGGTTTCCC
Organism: Pinus taeda; assembly: GCA_000404065.3. Taxonomy (NCBI): domain Eukaryota; kingdom Viridiplantae; phylum Streptophyta; class Pinopsida; order Pinales; family Pinaceae; genus Pinus; species Pinus taeda. Next base: position 36,748 of record APFE030283353.1, on the reverse strand, counting down.
ATTATAGGTAAGCCACATGTGAGACCAATCAGTCTAAATAGAACCGTGAAGTTTTTCAGACCAATCTCTGCTCAGAATCAAACCATAAAACTTAGGGATGTTAGCAATTAATATATCAATTCTTTGGACAACCCTGGGATTAGCTACTAATCTGATAGTAACTAAATCTATATCTCCTAAAACTTGTACCTTAGTTCAATCTAATTGAACAATGTGAACTGTGGACTTTTGGGGCTCAATATTTAATTTGGAGCAAACTAAGGCTGACATAATATTTGATGAAGCCCCTGAATCTATCAAGAAGTCATGCAAATTTCTATTGTAGATCTCATAAGATAAGAGAAAAGGAGGAGTATGAGAATTTTACCTATCCCCAGTTAAGACAACATTAGTAGCATCTACCTTATCATATGCTCACTTACCTGGTCCTTTAGTAGCCTTGGACAATACACTAGTTGGAAGAGGAGAAGAAGGTACGACATTTAATTCTTTGAGCAACAACTTTTGTTGATGTTTGAGCTTGCTAAGTTCATGTACAAAAATATTTCCTTGAGTCTACTTCATGTCTTCCACAATGTTATAATCCATGAAGTTTGAAACTACTAGTGTTTTAGATGATAAGGGAGGATTGGAGGATGATGGTTGATTGTGGCGAGGTACAACTGGAGTTTGCTTTGTGGGAGCTTTGTCTTTAGCAACATGAGTTGAGTTTTTCTTCTTATAATTTACCTGATTAGGCTCAGATATACTTTTGCTTCTTGTATTTGCTGGGAGAGCTTCCTGTTCACTTTCATTATTAGAATTGGGTAAGATAAAGTCCCACATTCCATGACATTCAATTGTTTCATCCTGTTCCATTTCTTCAGCTAATAAAACTATATCTTCATCTTCATCACCTTCTAGATCCAATTCGACATTAGATATAGCATTAGGTGGTTTAGGATTAGTTGGCTAATTTCTTTTAAAGTTCCTAAAAGGTTTTTTGGTAGAAGTCTCAGCTAGTTGTTTTATTATTTCAACCATTTCATTAGACATAGTTTTAAGAAATTTTTGTAAACCTTCCATGTCATATGGATCCTTGACTTCTTTCCTCTTTGAATCATCTATAAAGGTAAATTTTTTGGATTTGTGTTCTTCTATAGCATTCTTCTTTTCCAAAGCTAGGATACGTTTTTCAATAGCAATTTCTTCGTTCATATTTTCTGCTAATGTTGGTTTAGCAACCCTATGAATGAAAATGGCTATGTTTGAAGGAAAGGCAGAGATATACCATTCATTTTAGACTTCCTCACTAAGGTTGGATGTCGTAGGAATTTTATTCAAAAACTTATTGAAGTGTGAGTTGAAGTCTTTGATGGGATCCTTTGATTCAGATTTAAGATTGGAGAGGTCATTGATAAGAGTTTTTGTAGACCTATCATCACCAAACTTAGTTAGAAATTGATCCTAGACAACATCCCAGCTATTGATAGAACCTGGTTGTAATGAAAAGTACCATGATCCTGCTGCTCCTTGTAGAGTGTATGGAAATAGTCTAACAACATCATCTTTTTCCATTACGCCATTGAAGTTGAATGATAACATAAAATTATTTATATGTTCTTCTGCTAACAGGCCAATATTAGGATTAAATTTTGGTAACCATTTTTCATGATGAGTTGGGAATTGGCTCAAAGGTGCAGACATTCTAATCGCTCCTCGATTGTTGCATGGCATTGGTTGAGGTTGATTATGTGTCATCGTGGAGATAATAGTAGAAGAGTGTGATAAAGGGGTAGAAAGTGATTAGGTAGAGGATGTTGAAGTTCCTTTACCTGTTTGGACTATGATTTGAAGTTGGGAAAGGTATGAATGATCTTGCAATGGTATGGATGGAATAGATGGTGATGATGACAAAGTCTCACTGTTAGATTAAAATTGTATTTTCCTAGCCATTTTTTGACTTGGTAGAGGAAATCCGACTGGTGGTATGTACCAAGTTTTTCACTCTTCACTCTAGCAAGCAGCTACGATGTGATATATTGTGAAGTTACACTACCTTGGGATAACTCAGATTGTTCTTGGGATATCGAAAACCCTTGTAGTTTATGAATCAAAGACTATACTTCAGGGGGTTCATGAGAAGAATTATTGGGTGTGTTTAAGATTTCAGCAATGGGTGTTGTATTATTCTTTTCAACTTCTCGCTTAGGAATAGGAGATTTAGAATGCGAAGGAGAAGATGGAGGAGATGGTGAGGGAGTTTTACTCTTAGAATGGCATGTGGATTTAGATTTACTCGCCTTTCACAATTAGGCCCACCTTCTATCACCAAAAATTTTGATGCCTTTAAAATCGTAGCACCAACATTGGGGGATAACCGCTCAGTCTGGACCTTAATACAACTCCTTTTCTGTTTGGGATGGTGGCCCTGACTGGGGGATATGGGACTAGTTTCCCAATAATGTGTGGTTTAATGGATGAATGTTTTAAAATGTATATTGGATATGGTAGATGGTTTAATCTATAACCTTAAAATATAAAAATATACCTACATAACCCAGGTAATCTTATAACAATGTGAATTTTGATAATTCCTAACAGACATATAATCATATAGATGATTTACTTATCCATAGAAAGATGCATTTGAATAATGATTACTTTGTTTGAGAAAGTAAAGAAAGTAATTATAAAAAAACATATCAAATGACACCATAATATTTATCACTGATATATATATCTCTAATGTAACAATTCTAAATCATTCAGAAGTGACTCAAAATAGAATTGCTTGAAGTGTGTGAATACATCAACAATAGCAAGCTAAATGAAATGCTAATTAAATCAGGACAAAATGAACAATGATAGAAATACTGCATGCATTTGAGTCTTGATCTGTAAATAACATTCTTGTTCCACCTCTTTATTCTAGAAACTTCCAAGAGATACAAAAATGTAGGTCTTGAAAATGTTCTTTCACAAAAATGTGCAACCTTGATCCACTGGTCATTAAAAAAAATTAAAAATAAATAAATAATAAAAATAAAAAATTAGAAGTGCAGAAGTGCAACTTGTCAAGTCTAATTTTTTTGTACAAATTGAGGACCCTTTCTTAAATAACATGAAAGAGTTTATATAATGGAACAAACTGTCAACATAAATCATTTAGAGTTTCTGGAACTGTAAACATTAAAATCTGGGATTTGAATTGCAAAAAATAGTAGTACGATTGCCTTTGAAAAGATTCTTTGTGTCTATTTCTTTTCATGCACCAACAACTAACAAATTGAGAGCATGTTTTGAATTTCCAAAGGATGACTCATCCTTGAGTGTAGTTGTCCCATGTACGTGGTATCTGAAAGCTCAGGTACCATGTGATCAACAATGTCGGTAAGGCATTTGATGGTCATTTGTTGACTGTGCGGCTTGACCAAAAAGGACCAAAATGCATCCCAAGTAAGGCTTTGTATTTTTCTAAGTTGTTCTTCTTTGGTGGCCAAATCTTGCTTCCATTGATTTTGTAACATTTTCAATTCTGGGAGCTTTCCAAGGGAATAGTTAGAAATCAAATTGACTCCACATAAATTATCATTTACCAGCTCTATCACAATTTTCATTATAGCCCTGGCCCTGGAAGTAGCCATTTCTGCCTTTATTAACTGTGTTTCCCATTCTGAAAACAATACTTCTTTATGCAACTCATGAATTTTTGGTAGGTTAGTAGATCTGCCTTCCACTATGCTTTTCCATTTGAGGAAATTTGTGACCTTGTCATCTACGTCCTCAAATTATAATCTAGTATTAACTACCTGATCGATCAACGATGTAATTATGATACATAATGGGTCAACAAGTGATATTTTATGGAAAAGGAGATTGAGCTGCTACGATAAGGCCTTATTTGCTTCTAGGTCTTCCTTCTTGAATTCCTCGACCTTAGGATAATCTCTGAACTATTTTGTATAAAGTTGTAGCTGTGAGAATTTCTCCTCTTTAGCCTTCATTCCTTGTTGATGTGTCAATTGAAGTTGTTCGAGATGCTGGGAGAACTGTTTTTATTTTTGGATGGCATGCTAATCAATATTTTGTTTCTCCAGGTTTACTTTCACTTTAAGCTGCTCGTTCTTCTATTTTTCTTTGGCCAACTATTCATCGTGCCAGTTAATCTTCTATTTTTCTACTATTGCTTGCTCTTCAAGCTGAGCAAATCTTTTGATCTTTTTCTTTTATTAATAGATTAACCTCAGTGGCCTTATCAATTGTGGTAGTTGTGTGAGCCACTGCGTATTGGGATAACTTAGTCAAATCCTTAGAAGGATTGACCTATGAATCCTTCCATATAACATTCATAAATTTAGATTGACGAGCTATGGATGATGTCTGGTCAAATTTTCTCTTTTTCCTCTATTTCCTGACTACAGCCCTGTGCTTTGGGCTCTAAAAGACATCCAAAGGTGGTATTTACTCAACATTTAATGTTATTTCACCCGAAGGATTTTCAGGGATTATTTCAATCTCTTTTTGAGTTATGTTTGTACTGGGTGTCTCTTCAATCGTGATCTCAGTAAGGATGGGTTGTTACGTTACTAGCGATGCTAATGCGATACTGTTTTGGGGGTCACTCTGGCTTTTGATCTGTTGATCATGTTGCTCCCATTATTTTATCAAGATGGGGTCAATATTAACATATATGATAAGGGGTTCACTGGTTTTTTCAATTATTTCCCCTTCCCTGGAAATCTCTTCAATATCTTGCTCCCTGTTGTACTCTGTTTGTTGAATAGTAGGGGTAGAACTCAATAAATCTAGAGGCAATGTCTATAACCTTTGTGTCATGTATTCCATGAATTTATCCATCTTTGCGGCTCCTAGTTTGAATCTTTCCAAATAAGTTTCTTGTGAGAATGACTCTGCAGAAGCGAATAAATCATCAAAATCACCCTCCTCATGGATAAATTTTCTAATTTTCACCTGACTGGTGAAATTGTAAGCAACCTTATTTGGATCATACTGTCTCTTTGGAATCACTGCTAGACTTAGATCCTTAGTTTTCTCTACTTCCTTCTCAACATGTTTAAAATCATGCAATGTGTAAGTGCCACAGCGGAGGGGAAATGTAAGCCACACCTGTTTTTTTAGGGTCTTTCAGGTTTCTAGTCATCCCCTTTTCCACCATCTGGTATGCTATTTCTCTAGCTAATAGCCTATCTGGGATATAGAGTGGAAGGACATGAGGGTCTGTAATACTCCCAAAAACCATAATATACATGAAATTTTCCTCCTTGAACCATCTGCTGATTGAAGTCAAGTCAATGCCGGCTTCGCCAGAGACCCCAGAATCAAGTTTGTTAAAAATGGCTTGATGAACATGTAAAATAAAAACATGGAAAATTCTGTATATATGATTCTTTTAGTCAAACTTCCATAGATACTAGTGATATATATGAATGGGGGTTGGATCTTGAACTGTCCATTTCCAACCCAGAATGGGAAAGTTAGAATTAAAACAGATTCTGTCCATTATGTAGGTGCTCATACAAAATGGGGACACAACTTAGGTGGTGACAAATCTGTTTCTTCTATAATCTAATATTTGTCTAGCCATTTTATTTTATAGAATGGTTGCCCAATCCATAAAAAAAATTTACTACTGGCTATTTTAATGGGACCACTTCTATAGAAAACCTAGTAGAATCTGGGCAGCCAAAGAGCCCACATACCATTGTAACAACATAACAATACAGAGATGCTAAGGAGTCCACAGAGTACATACCCGAGAAGTCGTGTTTACGCTTGTTTGGAAAATGTATCCACTATTTGATAGGGTCTAACTCTATGTCATTCTCTTTAGCGAAAGCTTCCAGAAATGCCTTGTTGTAGTGTTGTTGGGGATCTGACAAGTGATACATCTTCTTGACATCTTCAAGCTTGAGTGTCTCGAACATCCTCCCATCAACTATGAAAAAATCTATGTCTATTATATTAATACTTTTGATTACCCATCTCACTAGATCATTATATGGTAACACTTTGGCTCGGGCTGCTATTTCATGGAGGAAGGAGCTAGCCAAATCATTGAGCATGCTTTCTGTTTGGTCGGTTCCATCCATTGTTTCTTCTTCTTTTATCTCCATTGGATTTTCTGCTTCGAGTAAAGTATAGATGCCTTCCCATGAGATTATACAAAGGCCCAGACAGGTAGTATCTGCAATTACCACCAATTTTGCTGGTGCTTCTTCCACTACAACAGGGGCCTTTGCCTTATGAGATTTCTTTGACATTTTTCCGGATTCTGTGATTCTCAGTCCGCTCTACAAAATGACAAAGAGGAATGTAACAGTTGAAAAACTTGAGAAGAGATAATACAAATAACAGACTAAATGCAGTTAAGCGCATTAGATGCATGAGATGCTATATTGTACTTAGATATCATGAATGAAATCTTCAAAGGACTTACCCATAATTTCTTCTTAATGTTTTACTGTAACTTCCAACGTGAAACTTTAATGTTGAAACCATATGCCGCATAGCAAGTCTTGTAATGGTATTTTGTAGAATAGGTTTCGTGACTCTGTGATTTGCGATTAATGATTGCATTATTTTAATATTTGTGTAATTTTCTCTTTTTCCTCTATTTCCTGACTACAACCCTATGATTTGGGCTCTAAAAGACATCCAAAGGTGGTATTTCCTCAACATTTAATATTATTTCACCCAAAGGATCTTCAGGGATTATTTCAATCTCTTTTTGAGTTATGTCTATACTGGGTGTCTCTTCAATCGTGATCTCAGTATGGATGGGTTGTTGCGTTGCTAGCGATACTGATGTGATACTGTTTTGGGGGTCACTCTACCTTTTGATCTGCTGATCATGCTGCTCCCATTCTTTTATCAAGATGGGGTCAATATTAACATCTATGATAAGGGCTTCACTGGTTTTTTCAATTATTTCCCCTTCCCCAGAAATCTCTTCAATATTCTGCTCCCTGTTGTACTCTGCTTGTTGAATAGTAGGGGTAGAATTCAATAAATCTAGAGGCAATGTCTGTAACCTTTTTGCCATGTATTCCATGAATTTATCCATCTTTGCGGATCCTAGTTTGAATCTTTCCAAATAAGTTTCTTATGAGAATAACTCTGCAGAAGCGAATAAATCATCAAAATCATCCTCCTCATGGATAAATTTACTAATTTTCACCTGATTGGTGAAATTGTAAGAAACCTTATTTGGATCATAATGTCTCTTTGGAATCACTGGTAGACTTAGATTCTTAGTTTTCTCTACTTCCTTCTCAACATGTTTAAAATCATGCAATGTGTAAGTGCCACAGCGGAGGGGAAATGTAAGCCACACTTGTTTTTTTAGAGTCTTTCAGGTTTCTAGTCATCCCCTTTTCCACCATCTGGTATGCTATTTCTCTAGCTAATAGCCTATCTGGGATATAGAGTGGAAGGACATGAGGGTCTATAATACTCCCAAAAACCATAATATACGTGAAATTTTCCTCCTTGAACTATCTGCTGATTGAAGTCAAGTCAATGCCGGCTTCGCCAGAGACCCCAAAATCAAGCTTGTTAAAAATGGCTTGTTGAACATGTAAAATAAAACCATGGAAAATTTTGTATATATGATTCTTTTAGTCAAACTTCCATAGATACTAGTGATATATATGAATGGGGGTTGGATCTTGAACAATCCATTTCCAACCTAGAATGGGAAAGTTAGAATTAAAACATATTCTCTCCATTATGTAGGTGCTCATATAAAATGGGGGCACAACTCAGGTGGTGACAAATCTGTTTCTTCTATAATCTAATATTTGTCTAGCCATTTTATTTGATAGAATGGTTGCCCAATCCATAACAAAATAGTTTACTACTGGTTATTTTAATGGGACAATTTCTATAGAAAACCTAGCAGAATCTGGGCTGCCAAAGAGCCCACATACCATTGTAACAACATAACAATACAGAGATGCTAAGGAGTCCACAGAGTACATACCTGAGGATTCATGTTTATGCTTGTTTGGAAAATGTCTCCACTATTTGATAGGGTCTAACACTATGTCATTCTCTTTAGCGAAAGCTTCCAGAAATGCCTTGTTTTAGTTTTGTTGGGGATCTGACAAGTGATACATCTTCTTGACATCTTCAAGCTTGAGTGTCTCAAACATCCTCCCATTAGCTATGAAAAAATATATGTTTGTTATATTAATACTTTTGATTACCCATCTCACTAGATCATTATATGGTAACACTTTGGCTCGGGTTGCTATTTCTTGGAGGAAGGAGCTAGCCAAATCATTGAGCGTGCTTTTTGTTCAGTTGGTTCCATCCATTGTTTCTTCTTCTTTTATCTGCATTGGATTTTCTACTTCAAGTAAAGCATAGATGCCTTCCCATGAGATTATACAAAGGCCCAGACAGGTAGTATCTGCAATTACCACCAATTTTGCTGGTGCTTCTTCCACTACAACGGGTGCCTTTGCCTTATGAGATTTCTTAGACATTTTTCCTGATTTTGTGATTCTCAGTCAGCTCTATAAAATGACAAAGAGGAATGTAACAGTTGAAAAACTTGAGAAGAGATGATACAAATAATAGACTAAATGAAGTTAAGTGCATTAGATGCATGAGATGTTATATTGTACTTAGATATCATGAATGAAATCTTCAAAGCACTTACCCATAACTTCTTCTTAATGTTTTACTGTAACTTCCAACGTGAAACTTTAATGCTGAAACCATATGTCGCATAGCAAGTCTTGTAATGGTATTTTGTAGAATAGGTTTCATGACTCTGTGATTTGCGATCATCGATTGCATTATTTTAATATTTGTGTAATAATCGCATACACAAATCAAGAGTTACAAGTGCCACACTCAAAAGATTTGTTTGCATAGTTGTGATTGTGATGAGTGCTGAGCTGGCATGGAGACACAGGGTTTTACTCTTAGCAAATCATGTTATTTCTTTATAATTGATTTATCCCTTTACCACATGTATTCATAATATTTATCACTTTATTTTTGTCGAGAGCTCGACATGTAATAATCAAATCGCATCGCAATTCTTAAATGCAGTATATTGGATGCTTCCTTATGAATTAGCGATATGCGATTATGATAGCCTTATCACATCATAAGATTTAAATGGAGTTTCTTGGATGCTTCACTATGAATCAATGATATGCAATTTGCGATAGCCTTGTCACATCACAATGTTTCAATGTCGCTTTAAGTCATTCTGTTTGATTAATGTTTTTTTTTTTCTAGTTAAGACTAACCTAAACACCCATGGGGGATTTTAACCGATGACCTATCACAAGGAGTGCCTTAACAAGCCACCCATTCACTGTCAATCCAAAGCCCCGTGGGCTTTTTTGGGATTAATGTTGTGTGATTGTGTATAAAAGTCTTACCTTGATAAAACTTTGTGATGAGGGTTTTTTTATGACTATGATCACATCAAAAGCTCTCCAAATTGATTTTCACAAGTTCTAAAGAAATGTGATTTGCGATGAGCAGTCCTAAATACTCCAAAAGAAATTTTCATTTGACTTTTATGGAAAGTCTATTATACTCAAAAGTTTATTACTTTTATTTATATTCTGAAGGGGACCCATTTCTTATTTGGCATTTTAAGACTAAGAGTTTAAAAATTGAAATGCAGGGGTTATTGTATAGCACAACACATTGATGGATGGTTATTGATTGATGTAAAATAGAGGATGGAAAGGTCCTACCAATTCTCTTGACAAAACAAAATGAAATGGAGTCGTAGAATTGTGTTTTAAAGGGTGAGCAAGAAATCAGTACTTGGAAGGTAGAACTTCATAATAGAAAGCTATCTAATATGGATCTAGAGACACAATAGACTGTGGTAAAAAAATGACAGTATTGACAAGTCTTCCTTGAAAATAAGCTCTAATTGTTATATCACTACCAAAATTTCACTTATCTACAATGGAAATAATGACCCTAGCTTTATTTGTATGAATAATGACTTTGGCCATTGTCATGTTCATTTCCTATGACTGATTTTGATTTTCAAACTCCAACTAGTTTGTTGTTAAACTAATTAAAGCTTTGATGACAAACATATAGTTTCAAAGCTCTTTTCTAAATCTACTTTTTTGAGCAAATTTGTCTTTTTACTTTAGTTACTCTAGATTGCTACTATGTGACATATGCTATGATATAATCGCCTAGATAAATAGACACAAGTTTTTTACAATGTAGTCTTTTAAATATAAAGAAACAAAATTTTTAAATACAAATTTTATTAATTAAGAACATATTTTAGACTTCCTATTTAAGTTATGATTATATTTCAGTAGGGAATTTTGTGTATGCTGATATTGTGTTGTCTCTTTGGTTTTTGTCAAGTAATAATGGTTAATAAGGAATGTGTTCTAGAGTAGCAGACACACATCTTATTCTACTATCAACATGGATATCCATGGTTTTTAGGCATGGCAACAAAAATGCAGATGTCAGTGGGATTTCCAAAGTTTGTTTTGGATGAATTTAATGCTAGTGATGATTTTGATTCCTTGCTAGATAAAGAATCTCACAAGTCAAATTCAAAGAAATAGAAGCAGCTCAAGAATGAAGGTGAAGCTATTGCTTTTTCTCCAAGTCAATTTTTTTTTCTTTGTTGGTATTATCATTGTTTTGAGTTAGATTTGTGAAAATTCCCATTGCTGTTGGTTTATGTGAAGGCGATATATATATTATATATATATATATATATATATATATCTTATAATAAACTATATATTATATATACTATATATATATATAATTTATATATGTAATACAATTTATGTATATACATATATATATGATATTCATATATATATATATAATTTTTTTTTTTAATCATATGTCGTTCATGGTTTCCGAAGATCTGTGTTACATTTGTGTAGAAGTTTAGATATCATTTAGATATCTAAACACCAAACAACAACAACATTGAGATTTTTATATCACTCAACCTATAACATATTGCATATGCCTTCATCAATGCCCTTCTTCCACATGCTATCCACTTATGACATTTCCTTTGCCATATTTGGTGCATTTTCTATTTATAGGTCATCTATAGATTATAAATGTCTTCAGAGTTTCACTTCTAATTGAATATTCAACTGAACATATGGATTCACTTATACATAAATATTTTTCCCTTCACCCACTTTTCATAACTTTGATAACCATTAAGTAGGGACCTATTGTTCCAATGCTGCTTTTCTTGTTTAGTAAAATATTATGAGACTTCAATTTATTGAAAGTTGTAGAATTTACAATTTATGAAATTTCAAATTCTAATTCTTCGAAGGGTGCTAGCTCAATGAAACAGAGATTTCTTTACAAATAGGATTTTGGTGGTTCAAGTCCATCCTGCCCTGATATCCATATGGAATGACGAAGATCAATTTTTGGTGAGGGAGGCTATTTTGACCGTCACTAATGAGCATTGGTGAAATCTTTCGACCCTCACCAAAATTTGAAATGGTGGCAGTGAACGAACACCACCATTTGTATGCATCAATAGTGACAACCCTCAAAGGTCCGTAAACATAAATCGTTGTTGATATGAAATGGTGATGGTCGCTACCCGTCATTACAGTCACTATTCATGATAGACTTTGAATGTCACCACATCGCTTATACCTCTGGCAATACGGCTTTTGGTGATGGTTCATGAACGTCACCATATATATGCAGCAATAGTGACGACCATGAAAGATCCATCACAATAAATCTTTGTTGTTCATATGAAATGGTGATGGTCATTATCCATCATTATAATCAATGTTCGTGACAGACCTTAAATGTCACCATAATGCCTATACTTTTGGCGACTGTTTGGTAGCAGAAGCTCCGCGCAACGGTCATGGGGTAGAAAGCCGAAAATTTTGGGTAAAGACAAGGTAAAGACTCCACGGGATGCGCAGAGTGTGAGTTTTAATAAGTTTAGTCAAAGGGTATTCTACCCAAAAATAATGTAAAGAAATGTAAGTGAGATGGCCCACCCATGGATCGTCGTCCGTAGAAAGGTATAAATGGAGCGAGGCTCTATGGGTAGAGGTAGCTAGTTGGTGGTATGATTTTGGATATGAAATCTAATGGTTTTTTGAGGAGAAATGTATTGAAGCATCTATAAGTCCAAGTTGAGGGATTGGGTAGTAGATAGAGTCTCTCCAACTGTGTGTGCAGAGGCTTGGAAGAGTCTACAACTGTGTGTGCAGACCCCTACAGCTGAGTGCATAGGTTGGATCTGGAAGTAGTGGTGAAGAAAGTGAATAAAGATAAGTTTCTTATGAAATTTTGTGTTAAATACGTATTATCGTGGATATGGCTATTCTATGGTTAATATAACTATTTAAATCTGTGCACATATGCTCATGTTATGAATATATGTGAATCTGTGTCTATTCCAAGTGCGTGAACTGGTTAATTCTGATAAATGTTTGCTTAAAGACCCTTCTAAGTAGGTCTGATTCATAATACATCATTAAGTAATTAGTCTTAAGAAGTAGTTTGGATCCAGATCTCTATGGAAGCAGAGCAGTGCAAGACTGCAGAATGACATGCGAAACCTCTAGACCACATCTAGACATCCTAAGGGTGCAGAAACCTAGTTCTAGCACCCTCCCCTACTACCTCAGGTGAGACCTCAGTCCGCGTTCCATGGGTTGTTGTTGAAAGGGCCAGTAGCTTCATGATTTATTTGGCTAAATGATTCTTTCAAACCTGGGTCAGGCCCATATAAGCCAATAAATGGTTCCCTTGTCATGACCGGGATCTGCCTAAGTGGTGTCTCATGTTGCAACATTGGAACCCTACAAAGAGAGAGATTGAATAGTGGTGGGATCTGAAGCTCCATGAGTTCATAGTTCAGGAAAACAGAAACCCACGGATATCGAAGGAAGATTGGGTGGACCGCTAGATATACACAGATATTCAAGAGGTCTTCTTTGTGACATTTCTAGTAGAGCTGTATGAGTGGATCATGACGTTAGTTGATAGCAAGGTCTTCTTTACGGCATTTCTCGTAGACTTGTATGAGTGGATCATGAGGTTAGCTAATAGCGTGGGAAGTTCCATATTAGATCAGCTTATTATGTGGACCCCAGAACTAGTGCACAGGCTAGAAGCTACCGAAGATAAAATCGTACGCGTAGTAGATTATTGGCTGGATCGGGTAATAGGAGGATTTATCACTGAGTCACGATAGATACAACTATTATGCTAATTTATTGATGTCAATAATAACGTGGAGCATAAGACGTTACCATGGAATGGAAGGGGTAGAGAACAACCCTCTAATTTCTATTTCACGGGAAAGCGAGGAGGAGCTTGCGAGGTTCTCACCAAGAAGTGTGGTTCGGTTGATCAAGGAGCGCTTCCCTCTGATACCACCTCCATCCATGCCACCACCCACTTCACCTACAACAAATCCATCCACACCAACACCAACCCCATCTCTAATCCCACCACTGCCAAAAATTGGGATGGCGAGTGCAATAAAGTTGTCGATATTTAAGGGTGTAGGAAATGAGGAACCAAGCTGATTCTAGTTTGTGATAAAGTCTGTGTGGGATGCTCAAGCACCACCAATGATAACATCAAGAAGGCTACCTTAGTTAGCATGTTGTAGGACCACGCGTTGACCTTGTACATGAAATACTCAAGTGATCATCCAAATGAAGGAATAGAAGTAATCCAGGAGGCGCTAAACAAGGAACTTGGGTGACCAAAGTTAGAAGCACAGTCGATTATTAGGTTCAAGGAAATTGCAATGTTTCCTGGTGAAACCCCGTGGGATTTGGATAAGAGGTTGAAAAGAACTATTCGTGAGGCCAACATGAAATTGTTAGATGCACAACACCACACTTGTTTTGTCACATCATTAGTGTCATATCTGAAGTCGGCACTATCACAACAAAAGATCTCAACCCAAGCTGAAGCACTAGAGGCAGCAATGCAACTGCACAAAACCCCAATACAAGATCCATGATTGGGAGTACAACAAATCCAAGCACAAATACAAAACTTATGTCTAGAAATGCGAAGCTTGAAACAAGGGCAAGCACCTCGGGCAGAAGTATGGGAAGAGGTATGGTGTATCAAATGTAAGGGACTAGGCCACGAGAAGCACCACTATCCAATCTTCGCAAACTATGTGGCAGGAGGGGGACCAATACTGTTGCGACTAGAGGTACAAGCTAGGCCAAGCATGATGCCTACACTCTCGCGCACAATCTGTTAGGTGGGAGGAAAGCATGCCATGGACAATTGTCACCTATTGTCAAACTTAAGACAATGCCCCCCTCAACAATTATTTTGTAACTTCTGTAGGAAGGTGGGCCATGATGAAAGAAATTGATGAAGTTATGAGATATTGATGGATCTAACACCTGCTCATAGGATGTGGACAAAGGTGCATAGGCAGGATCCCACTGCACTGCTTGCGTGAGGAGGATACTAAGGACATGGACGGGACCATGGGGGAATGTGATCTGGATGGGGATGAGGACAATTAATTTGCTATAATTGTAGAGGACCAAGGCATTATGCGTGTGATTGCTCAGATGCGAGAAAAGGGGGTGCTTCTAGATAACCCTACTTAGAATATCCAAATGATGAAGGCTAAACCCCACATGGAAGATCCCAACGTAAATATGATGCTCAAAAGTGGCACCACTACCAGAGAAGATAAGGGGAAGTAGCCAGAGGCGGATACATGGGTCCGTAAGGCCCCCCCAGAAACAACCAGAATTTGACTTGGACTGTGCAAAGTAAACCTTTATGGAAGCCAAGAAGAAATTCGCAGAAGCTTCTACTTCAAACAATAAGGATCAATTCATATTAGAGAAGGATAATTCTATTCTAACCACCTTCTTGGAAACTTGCATGAAATTACTTAGGGATGCTCAAGCGGTAGAGGTTCTGCATGAATTCATTACTTGATGTGCAGGAGCGGACGAACTACAAATGGTCTGGAAGTTAGGAAAACATGCTTTGTGCCTAGGGTGGGAAATGCGATTGACTATTTAGATCAAAGACTATGAGATGGACTAGGTCATTTTAGATTTGGGGTCCGACGTGAATGTCCTACCAAAAGAGACTTTGGAGTGCATGGGTACTCCCACACTACAATGGTGTCCGATTTAGTTACAGATGGATGACCAACAAAATATTCTACCGATGGGAAGATTGAATGGGGTTACAGTAGACATTGATGGCTCTAACGCACAAACCGATTTTGATGTCAAAGAAATTGTGGATGATCGTAACCCTGATCCTACATTTTTAGGGATAGATTGGGCAACAGATATGAATGGAGTCATCAACCTCAAGGAATGAAAAATGATATTCGAAAAGAAATCTCTCTGCATAGTGGTTCAGTTGGATCCAGCTGAAGGGGCGTGCTATATTGAGCTAGTGCATGATGAAGACAATGATGGTGAATTGGACTGTATCTACCAAATTACAGTGCAAGATTAGGACAAGGTAAATCCAACAGCAAATGGTAGAATCTCATGGGACCGTGACAGTTCTTGCACATCGGACTTAGATGAAGAAACTAAATGATGGAAGAACCGACTGCATGAAGTAACCATGCTAAATTGTAATAGGATGGTGACAATAGGGGCAAAGGAGTAGCCAAAAGTATCCATGAAAGCATCACACACAACCGTGGCTTTAGGAAAGGGTGTAGCTCTGAAGATGTGAAGGAAAGGGTGTGAATGTCAAAGGCAGGTGTGTGCATGGATGGGAGAGAGAAATGAGGTAAACATGCCTCACCAACATAGGTTGTAGAGGTATGAGATGCAGACACCCAACCATCTTAGAAGTAGTAGCCCAGAGCCACCCCAAAAAATTGGTTCACCAACAGCTAGCACCAAGGGTAGCAGGAAATTAGGGAAGTTTCAGATACCACCGGTTTACTGGGCCTATAATAGATGAAAGAAGGGTCTCAGAAAAGGCAGGGTAGCTACAGGCCCTGCAACATCAATAAACACGGGCTATGGCCAAGGAAGCAAAGTGCAGTAAGATGGGACAGATCCAACAACGTAGCACAGGAACAAGCTGTGACCCTGCTATCATGGTTGCGCCTGCACTTATGGAAGAACAAACCTACTGATAGATTGGCTACCCAGATGCTCAAGAGGTTCTTGCAGCTTGGGCTAGTAGGGAAGTTGAGAACTCGCAACAAAGGTATGAGCACCTGAATAGTAGTAGAAACTACAGTCTCAGTGCCCCAAGTAGTTAAAAGAAGGTGTGGGACTATAAACAAGTTTGTGGAAAGCCAGTGCAGCAAAAGGATTCTTTACCAAGAAAGACAGTCCAGAAGATTGCAGCTATGCCATAAGGATTGTGGTCCCGGGGGGAAGAGTGAAAAAATGACCATTAGCAACATTTAGTCCTGAAAAGAGGGACAAGTTACATCAGAAAGGAGCAGGTAGCGGGACACTAAGATGAGAGGTCTAGACTAGATATACAAAGATCTGCTGACTCAATACCACTAATACACTAGAAAAGGGGGGAAGGAATTTTTTTAAAGCTCAGAAGTTGTGGCTAGTACTGGAATATTGGCGCTTTGAACCAGCAAAGAGAAACGCATACTTAGCTACCAGGCATCCCATGAGTACCATGGCTAGAACGCACACGATTCATAGAGGAAATGCAATTGAATCAGGAAGAGCATGAGGATGTGACTCAGGTTCCCAAAGTTCCTAAGTCTCCAAGCACACTGCGACCCAGGAAGAATAAGCAGATGGTAAGAGAAGTCAATGCCTCACCAAGATTCAACAAACAGTCAGCAGTTAACAAAGGCAAAGCAGTCACCACTGAACCTACTGAGGACGATGATGATCTGCAAGCCCTAATTGATTAGACTGACGCACATGTTGAGGAAGAAGACACTGCATTCCAACTTTCGTCACTACCTTCATATAGTTCTCTTTGGACCGGGATGACCAAGATACCCAAGGACATGGATGGTGCAAAGACTATGCCCCAGAGCCCACTTCTTTCGGATGACATAAGGTTCAAAGGGTTACCGATGGGGCGTGTTCCAAGCCTTAAGTTCAAATTTTGGTACCTTACAGATAGTGACAAGTTATTGCTGGAAAAGTGGTTACTATGTGTGGAGAAGGCAGGACTATTCAATCTTAGGTGGATACCTCACTATCACTGCATGACCATCACCATATTTTTGATCTGACAGCTGCTCTATCTTGTATATGATGGATATCTCTAGTTGGAGGAGCCAATCCTGATCATAACCTTATTAAACCACCGAATTATGCACCTTCCCCTTAAAGGGAATAACTCCATAGACATAGCAAGAACAGGTAGTGAGGGAGGCCTCGCCAAAGTAGTGAAGGAAAAAATACCAGCTAGAAAAAGGAAAGTGGGGGTATGTCATCACAAGCATCACCGACCATGGGATACGAGTCGCCACTCAACTACTAGTTGGAAAACTCATGAGGAAGTCTTGTGCAGATGAGGTGCTAGCCCTTATCATTGCATTGGCGTGACAATGTGCCAAAGGGATTCAGTTCAGTTGGGCACAATTTTTATGTGATGAATTTCTAACCAATTGTCAAGAAGCACAAGACAAAGGTAAGAAATTTCATTACACATTGTTTCCTTTATCAATCCTTCTGGTTACAGGTGAATTGCCATAGGGGAGCCAATTTCCCAACATTTAAGATAGCCTACCTAAAGCAGTGCGGTATATTTCACTTTAGGCTACAAAGGATGCATCAAGGGTTCCTGTGATATGGGTGTTTTGAACCTCAATGGAAGGGAATACATGGACATGGATTGCTCGAAGACCGTGCATGTCCCCCATGATCTACAATAACTTTCAAAGCATGGCCGAGTTGAAAGCAGACATGCATCACTTGTATATTCACGCGTGAAAGGACCCAACGCAATCATGGGTCACACTTCCATTCATTGTAACAGATGATGTCATTTATGTGGTATTGGAAACATGGCCCCTAGAATGGCGTGCCCCATACAAGGTCTTTCTCAACAAGCTGGTAGCACAACAATAGAAGAAGGAATGCCAACAATGACTCACTCAACCAGTATAAAAGACACGTCAGGAACAATAGGCCTCTTTGCAGCAGGAGGCTACCAAGAGCCCGAAAATAGAAGAGAACCAGGCAGATCAACAAATGGACTCGGAATAGGACTCACAAAAAGAAGTAGAGACGCACGCCCCCCTTAAGCATCATGCAGCAAGGAATTACCGGCCGCCCAAAAAATGTCCAAAACAATGAAGGCTCTGGAAAAAGAATTCATGGACAATAGCCAGCCAGCAAGCAATGTTCCCACTAGCGTATTGACCAAAATAATCAGTGAACAAACATCTATGTTGGGGGATATCCACATGCAATTGTAGGCATTATAAGAGTGACCCCCGAGTAGGGTCACTCGACGGCCAACAAAAGATACAACTACCATCAACTAGATGGTCAAAATGGACATGCCACACACCATACCATTGCTATCAGGCATTGTCCTCACTGTAGCTACAGGCGAAGAACATAGCTAGGAATTAAATATAGCCACCCTGTCTAGGGAAGTACTGTACCAACTGTAAGAGGGATTAAATCAAGAGCTTCATGCTAAGGAAGGTCGTGCTTTCCACATCTTGATAGAGTAAAAGGCAAAGTTAGAACAGGTCACTCTCCAACAGGATGACTTGGCTGCGTGCTACCGGGAAGTAGACCAAGTGAAAACC
This sequence comes from Pinus taeda, assembly GCA_000404065.3. NCBI lineage: Eukaryota > Viridiplantae > Streptophyta > Pinopsida > Pinales > Pinaceae > Pinus > Pinus taeda. The sequence goes on along the minus strand of APFE030283353.1, from coordinate 17,991 downwards.
TCCATGAGGTGCTTGAGTCCCATCATTGGGTTGAAAACCTCTTATGAGGTGGCCCAGTGATGTAAAAAAAAAAAGACAACAAAGGGAAAAAGAATAATATCCCTGGGTGAAAACCTCCTTCGGAGGCACCAAGGATAGGAAATTAGGGTGAAAACCTCTCTGAGGCGCCCTGGTTGTTTTCAAAAAGAAAAAAAACGAGAGAAAAAATGATTTTTTATTGTATTGCAGGTTGCAGGAGGACAAAAGGGAGCAGAAGAAGGTGCTAAGTGGACCCTGACATTCATACCAGCACCCATCTCATCTTCTCCACACCTTCCTCCAACTTTTTTGGCATTTCTTTCACCCCACTGTACCTCTTTTTCAAAAATTGTGTTTTCTAGAGGAGGCTCTGTGTTTTCTATAGGAGGCTCCTGTAGGAGTTACAGAGAGCCAAAAATGTTTGTAGAAGGAAATTTGACGGATCAAGAGACTTTCATGAGGAACTTATCATCCCTCCTACAATATTCAAACCTCCTTGCCATCATTTCTCAACCTGTATCACACTCCAAGAATCATTTTTCTCCTGTCCAAGAAAGGCAAAAAAAAAAAAAAAACACAAACGAAAACAAAAAAAATGAGAGGCAAAAGCACCATCAACCACACCTGAAGCCTACCTACTACCTCTCCATCTTTATCTACATCTTTGGCATCATCCTCGAGCTCCAAGCACAAGAAGAAGCTGAAGTTTCAAGGGGAGAAGCAGCTACAAGAGCTGCTGTAGGAAATCCTGTAGCAGCTGATCCCATAGAAATCCAGCACCAACAACAAGAGAGTGCAAACATGAAGGTTGAAGAGGCACCTGAAGCTCAAATCCAACCAGAGAAGAACCTACAGACACACACAACCACACATCAACAAGCAAAGACATCATGCAAGAAGGTAAATAAAGGCATGCAACAGAGAAAGCCACAACACCTCACAGCCAATACACTTGGATCATAGGTAAGTAACTAAGTTACTCCTCTGTTTGCATTTGTGTAATTAAAAGTCATGCAAGAGCAACAAGACTGTTGAGGATGAACGAGGGAAAGGTGGCCAGTTAACTTGGTCACCTTCATCTAGTTGACTCCACTCATCAGAGATGTCACCCACATGTGTGCACAGTCAACTCCAACACAAGATGCCAAGGACAGGTAGTGGAGGAAGTGTGAACTCCGATGCAATAATGAGGGATGATTATGAGGAGGGGCCATGATGACCAAGTAGGTGGGGACCATTTTTCTGAATGTGGCCAATGTATACCTTTCCAGCTCAGCACTCCTCACCGAAAATATCCATAAAGGGTAATAAGTACTCCTCCCCAAGCATTCTCACCACCTTTTCCTTCATTCTCTCCTCGTAACTCAACTACAACAGTCTCCTTGTGCTCCCATAGCCTCATGACCATTGTCCTCCATAAATTTCTCCCATATTCTTGCTCTTGGCATTTTCTATAGGAGCACCTACAAGTTTTCCATAGGATCACCTGCAGGAGATCTATAGGAGGGACAACAGGCTTCTACAAGAGGGGCAGTGAGTTGTTTTGAAGGGAGGAAACACGGTTTTTAGCACGATTTTTGGTCTGAAGAGGTAGCGTTCATGCATACCCTCCATTGAATATCAATTTATAAAATAAGTGGTCTCAATTTGAGGTGGAAATAAGTCTTTAGGAGTGGACAAAATACATATAAAACAATTCTGCTTATTTAACTAAAAAACATGGTCTCCTCTGTTTCTTTGTTTTTTTTCAAAATTCTGTCTCCACCTCCATATTTGGTTTTCCAAAAGAGTATAGACACTATGATAGGAGGGTTTATGAGAGAGGAGCCCACTAACTCCATTAGGCTCCATGCACATCCCGAAGTAGTGGACATATTCACAAGAGCAAATTGGATGAACTTTTTTGAGAAATTCTGAGGGTTTGATGAGGAGATTGCCCAAGAATTTGCACTCTCTTTAGTTCCTCACACAAGAACACATGCCACTGTCACCATTAGAGGTCTTTCTATGGAGATAACCCTTGAATTTATCTGTAGGGTCACTACCCTTCCCCTTGGGTTGCCTTGGAGTAAAGATGAGAAACCAATTGGTCAGGCTGCCAAGAAGAACTTTTTCCAAAATCATGAAACCCCTATTGAAGACAAAAATGGCATTATAAGGGCTAGCATACCATATCCCTAGAATGAGTTTAGCTATCAAATAATCAAATACATTTCCTCTGAGGGGAGGTACAATATTGTTTATGGTTATCACTTTAGAATCCTCCGAGAATTAAGGTATGGCATGGACACTCCAACACCTCAGAAGCTAAGCATCCCGTACTTCCTCTGCAATCCCTCATTGGCTCTAGCACCAAGGTACAAGTAGGAAATTTATAGCAGTTAGCTCACCATGGCTTAATCAAAATCTTAGTAGAGAAATCCCTCCATACCTTTACACTCCATATAACATGGGAAGTTTTTCAAAACATGACAGCTGAGGATGACATAAAGGCCTTAACCTATGATGTCAGTTCTATTGGCAGTGAGGAGGAAGAAAAATAAGGGTTAGAAGGTGGAGTCATGGGTGACATAGCAGAACAAGAAAGGAAGGAGGACGAAACTGAAATAGAGAAGGAGAGAGCTGAAGAAACAGAGGAGGAAGAGACAAAAAAAGAGACAAAAGAAGGGAAAAAGAGGCAGAGAAGGAAGAACAAGGACAAGAGTTCCTTGAGACTTTGGAAAGGGAGGTAGCAGTTTCCCTCACTACCCTCAGTACACCAATCAAGCTAAAGAAAAAAAGGAAAAGATAGACCTCCATGTATTTCAAGGCTAGGAAAAGCACAAGAATTAAAACAGGCAAACCTCAACCCTCTTCAAAAGTGCCAATTACCATTTAAGATTCACCCTCTGCCAAGGGGAAAGAATCTCCTTCCAAGACACCTATAACCTATGAAAGGGGGACTCTTAGATCTTCCACATGGAAGGAAAAGGCAACACTATAGGACCCAAAAAGAGTCCTATAGGAGGCTCAGACAGTTCTATAGCAGACACTATCAAAACTACATGAGACCCAAAAGCTCAAGAAAACGATGAAAGGATAGCCACAGGTGAAGGATGAAGCATAAGAGATCCAAGAGCCTGAACCCCAACCTAGTCTTGCCTGCTATTACAAACTACTTGAGGGAGGCAAAATAATTCCGCAAAAAATTGCAATCCCACTATTTTTTGAATTGGAGAAAGAAAGAGTGAGAACACAAAAATGGATGGAAATAGCCAAGTCCAAAGGGGTTGAGGATGTTGGCCATATGGAAAACAAACTCAGGGAAATGGGTAGAGAGTTGAGTGCTCTGAGAGACACAGAAGCAATTACAAGAAGCCACGTTGAAACTGAAAATGAATAGATAAGGAGGTAGCTGTAAGAGAAAGAAACCAAGGTAGCATGCATGGCCAACTTATCCATGGAGGCATTGCAATTTCCTCTATCTAAAGGACCAATGGTTACAATTCCAAATAAAGACTTTGGCACAAATAGGCACAATACCTTTCCAAGACTACAGGTAGTTCATGGATTTGTGTGACCAAAGAACCTCAGAGGATAAAGCAAAGATGGCATAATTCTACTTACACAACATGGCCCTCACAGACATGAATGTGTGGGATCCCAATGCCAAGTAAGGGGACCTACAATTAATGGCCATGGCCTCATGGATGAACCATGAAGAATTGAGGGAAGAAGAAATAAAAATATTGATGATAAAGGAGCAGAATGAGTCATTAATGATAAGAGCTAAGCCACCAAATCCTATGGCACTCATCAGCACACACAACTTTCTTGCCAATGACCCTCAGATTGCCCCTAGATATCTCACCAATTAGGCATAAATCATTGCATACTTTGAGGATATGTAAAGGCTACTTGGGAATGACTATGTGCATGCATGCATGAGGAGATGGAACACCTTACCACACAGTCTGAAAATCAAAGAATATCATTCCCCCATGAGATTGAAGGAGGCATTGAGAAGAGTGCCACTGTACAAGCGCTCCATGCAGAGGTTGAAGGTCAAATAGATTGGCCTCAAAATGAGTCCCCCTCTACTATTAGGCATGCTGGAAGGAAGAAGAGAAGAAAAAAGGAGGAGTAGTGGAAGGACATAGACAGGAAGGCAAGATTCTATGATGAAGAAGAACATACCACATAAGAAGCTTGGGATGCTAGGGAGGCCACCAGGGCCATAAAAGATGAGGAGATTGGCTAGGTTACTCAGAGGATGAGAAACACCTTTAGTAGGGGGTGATGATGAGCCTCATAAATGGGTAATTATATGGGCTCATTTTACCTCTTAACCTAGTCAAATAAACCATTCTCTTAGCTTATTGTATGGTCTTCTAATTATATTTATGCTTATAGAGTGAGTTGAGCTAGTTATTGTGAAATGTGGTCTAACATGCATTTAATACATATTATTGATGGATTTCAAGGTCAAAGTCAAGGATCTAGTCGACAAATGGAAGCAATAACTTGAAGTGGATAGAGGAGAGGACTTATAGGAGGGAATCTCCCTCATTTATTACTCCTTACCTTGAATTTCCCTTCATTTCGCTCGGAGTACAAGCAGCCGAATCTTGCACTAGAAGGCAGCCGAGCAAGTGGAGGATGATTGATTATTATCTCGAGTTTTGGGAGCCAAGCCTCCTTGATTTTAAGGAAGATGTTTGTAGCTTCATTTGTATAAGTAGAGAGGCCTAGGGCCTCACTAGGGTCCGATTTTTTCTTATGTAAACTCTGCTCAAACTTCGAGCTTATTACCTTTTTGTGACAGTTTCATGTAATCTTGCTATTGTTTTGAAAATAAAGATGGAATCCATTTTGAGCTAGCATTGAGTTACCTCAGAGGGATAAATCTCTTGGGTTAGGGCCCAATCCAAGCAACCAAGCTCCTCTTTACTTGTATTTGTATGCCTTGTTTCAATTCGTAGATTAGTTTGTTGTTAGATGTATTTCTCTTATGGTTAAGAATAGGTTGCTTTTGATGATTTGGTAGTTTGCTTCCATTTGTGCTTTATGTAGCAGGTTAAGCAGTGATAAATAGAATATTCAAAAGGGTAGTAATAGTGCCTTGGCCTCTCTTCCTCCCTCTGGGACCATGATTTGAGGCAAATACTCTCTTGCTACCCAAAAACACAACTTTTCCTTATTCATAGGACTTCTAATGTTTGCAGCTTTTTGGTAGGATAATAGTCCAGTTCTTCTTTGCTTCAGATCTTCTTCATCATGCTCACTTCCTGATTTGCAACAGTATTCTTTCATGCTTTCTTTTCTTGCAGCATTTCTCAACATTTCCTTTCATAGATCATAGTTTAGACTATTTTGATGCGAAACTTTGTTTATCTAGATGCACTCATTTCATTGCTTGCTTGATCTTATTGGTTGAATATCAGTTCCTTTGTAGAAGATCCCTTCTAGTAGTAGGCCAGCTTATCAGCCATCACATCCTCCATCTAATCCCTACCCTATAGGTCACTCAAACCTCACCTCAATTCTGTCTTAGTTTCCTGCATTTTCCATAGAACTTCTTTCTCCCTCCTTGAGCAAACCCAATCGTCTTCGTCTCTCGTGTTGATTCATGGCAGACCTTAGGCACCCTAACAACTCATTCCATCCTTAATCTAGCATTTTCACCCACTCTCACACCCTCAAAATAGTGAAAACTACTCTTGGCCTCCTCCTGTAGGCCTCCTATAGTTGCCCTATTTTCCTCCTGTAGATTTTCTATGTCCTCCTGTAGATTTTCCTGTAGGATTTATTTTAAAGGTTGTGCATGGAAAAAGCCACCAGAAGGCCACCTAGGACCTCCTAGGACCCATCCACACCATCCTCCATCCTCTCAAGTCCCAAAACCACTCTTCAATGCCACCTATTCACTGCCACGTTCACACACAATAAATTTCATGCATCTCAAATTCACATAAAAATACGTAAAAATCTAAAAATATGTTTTTCCTTTTTATTTACTTCCAGAAATAGCTTAGTTAGATGTTGTTTTCTTCCTTCAGTAGGTATCGTCATTCCTTTCATGATTTTCATAGTGCTTTCTGCAAAATTTGAATTATTTGGTTAATTAGGGTTGACTAGGTTTGCTTTACATTTCAGTATTTCTCCTTTCTGCAGCTAGATTAGCATCTGTAGAGTAATATTTCTCTCCTTTCATAACATATAAATCTTCTTCTAGAATCCATAGAAGTTGGCTTCAGCTCCTAGTGATCTTGCACGATTGACCAAGTGACAACCTGCAATGAGAACTAGTACTTGTGCATACAACATTGACGCTTCCAAGTTTGTTATGAACTACCGAGTTGATAAGAGTAAAGTAGGCAGCCCAGGAGTTGCAACATTATTGCTGCAATACTGGTGCTCACCAAGAACCCTTCCTCCACTGCATCTAGGGCTTATCCCTCTTGATCTCTCTAGCCACCAAACCCAAATGAGTGGAGAGAGATCTTAGGAGAAGTGTGTGTGTAAAATGACTTGAATACCTATTCTATATATAATGAAACGTTGATGATAAATTTGGGTAATTTTGTTGTTGGCAGACCTTGACAAATTGTCAAGTAATACAAATAAATTCATATCTCCATGAGTACATGTCGAAATTGGATGATCTTTAGATAAAAACTACACCTCTCGAGAGACGAATCCAAGAAAAATATCAGCTTCCATAAATAAGAAGACCCAAATGGAGTTTGGCCCTAGTTTCCAATTTTAACTGTTATCCATCAACCATTGTTTATGGCCAACCCCACCTGTATCATGTATAACATGATTTTCAAAGGAGTCAATATTGTTGCAAGTGTAATGTCCCTGTCTCAATGATCACACCAAGGGAGAAAAAAAGATATAAAAAGACACCAGTGGAATTTTGATGATGAAAGAGAGATTAAGCTCACTCTTTTTTATCATAAAAAGGAAATGAAGCTCACTCTTTGGGCATGCAGAATCATTTTCTCATAACAATTTGGAGAGCTATTGTGGCTTTTGAGTGCTAAGGGTGAAACCCTTGAATGAATTAGTTTCGGTGGTGAAACAAATCCATCGTAGTTGATCAGGAAAAAAAATACCACTAAGATATTTCATTGGTATTTGTTGCTATTGATTCATCTCATTTCTAGATCATGGTTACCACTAAAGACCGTCAGATTTTTGGAGGTCATATTTTCCATTTGTAGTTCATGTCGGAAAAAGGGGGTTGATTCACTCATTTCCATTATTCAAGACCACTTGAGGAGGTCGTGCACGTTATTATCAGTAAATTGAAGGTTATTGTTGTGGGTAGTTTCACCTAGATTTTTGCTGACCTATCCCATGCTAATTCTTTCTTAGAAGTTCAAGCCACCATTTTCTAGGCTGTGGCATCAAAAGGGAGGGTCAAACTAGCCATCAAATATGCTCCAATATAGTAATTCACCACATTTTCTTTGCTTAGGTTAGATACTTGATTCAACCATATACGCATAAATCCATTTACCAATCACATTAGACATTTTATAACAACAACTGTTGAAATAACATAAATGATAGATGCAGAAGACAAACCAAGACAAAAAGACATGAGAATATGGCTCAAGCTAGGGGAAAACCCCAAGATAGGGAAAAATATTGATCAAATCTTCTTATTATTATCATCAAATGTTCAACAGAGAAAGAGAAAGAGTACAATGATGTAAAGTAACTTGCCAATATGAAGACCAAGCATCACTTCTCTTAGATCAATTCAATCTTGTAATCTGGGTAGTTTGGTCATAGAGGACAAATCATATTGTTGTAGAATATTGGTCTTGTTAGGGCAACAACAATCCAATGCTTTCTAATTTGACTGATCCAAAAATCCTCCTTTCTATTGTGGCCTTCCTTATTTCACATGATGCTCCCTTTCACTCGCTTAAGGAGCTAGTTTGTGACCACATTAAGGTCGTTGTTGATATTATCTTTGTGGTTCTGGATTAGGGCTTCGAAAGCATGCTGCTCGAACATTTTAATGTCTACAAACAATGCAACCTTTTTCTTTGTACAAGGGCTCTATTATTTTCAGTAGTCCTAACATGTTTTTAAGTTTCCATGTCATCCTCAACAAGCACTTGAATACTATCATATAAGGTCAACGGCTCTCTGTTGTATTTTAGCTTCTTAGGCAAGTGATTCAAGGCTTACAGTCAAGTTGTACTTCTAGCTATCACGAAACTACAGGAAGAAGTCCCATACGAAATAAGTCACAACCCATATATAAGATTTCCCTTAACCATAGTGAAGCACTTCTTCCAAACTCGGACCTATAACTATAACCAAAATTTATCCTCCTTAATCTTTGCTACCAGTGAGATGTCTTTTCCTTTTGATTCACGTGTTCCAAATGAGAGATAGTGCTTCTCTATATATACAATTCAATGGAGTTGAGTGGGTGTGACTTTTGATCTTCTTAAGCCGACATGTAGTTAAGGTCAACCTAAATAATTTACATGAGAAACATAAATTCAATGCCACAATTATCTTCCCCAAAGGAGCTGTTCAAAGTGGAATTTGGCCATAGTTTCCATTTTTAACAAAAATAGCCATCAATATTTTTTTCATGCATTTTGGGCTGAATTCACAATAGTATGCTAAAAAGTGTCATTTCAATGTCTGGAAATTAGGATATACAAATGTGAGATATATACTCTACATATTTGGGTTATCTCCTTTTCAAATCTGAGCTTTTTTAGGCCACGTGTTAATTTTTTGAGCTTTGAACTTTGAAGAAATTCTTGAATGGACTTTGTAAGGCAGTGATACCATAAATTGTGTTATTTCAAAGATTTGACTTCGATATTTTCACAAAATACAAAGTCCTCAATAAATACTTATATGTATAAATACTTATGTTTAGGATTATATATGTGTTGCAGCAATTCATAAGTGTTTTACTATAATCTTGATGTTGAGAAGCTTTAGATTACTTTTTTCATCAATTTCTCATAGAAAATGCAAAAGGAAATGATTGTTAAAATGTGGCAAAAATTACATTTCTCCTGATTTTTTTTTATTGTTCATGACAAGATAATCATGTTGTAGGAATGAGTTATCCTACAGTCAGTTGCCATTTGTGTATTCATTTTTTTCTCCCATTTTTTTACAAGGATGTAGATTTCATTTTTGTGTTGATGTTTTTTGTTATCTAGCCCCAATTGTTGGTAATGGAGTTGATATTGACAAGTAGTCATGGACAGAGACTCTATCAGAGGTTAATGTTACAATACCACTTGCACCTGGTATCATAGGTTCTAGCCCACCTGCAATCAGAGAGGGCTCTCTCCTTTTGATTCAACCTTAGTTGATGATTTTAGGCTAGCTTTCTGACTTCAAGGGAGTGTTGATTGTGATTGGAAAGAAGGTAGGATTCTCGAACAAAGAGGCACGGTAAGGTGTGATAAGTTTCGAACCATTGGGCTTGGAGTCACAGATTGAGGTTTGCGAGCGTTTTCTTGGTCACAAGGGGATACGGAGCGGGATAGCCACACAGGATACAATTCTCTGTCTGCTGAAAGTACGGAGTGAACATTAGGGATGAAAGGCAAAGGAGAATCATTTCATCATGCTGACAAAGAGGAGAAGTGGATGAGTGGGATCTCGGAGTAGTTAAGAATTCCTAAGACATGCACTCATATGTGAAATAAACAGCGTAAACCAGATCATTTAACAATACAAGCTCATAACTGTTTCTGAAGAAAACATTGAAAAATGCAGAAATTGAACTTAAGGTGTAATGAAACAAATCTTAAGCTATTCTTTTTTCCTGTAATTTAGAAAGGCGGAAAGGTGGTAAAAAATATAAAATTAAATAGAGGAGAGGAACACTTATTGGATCATGTAGAAGCACAGGAATTCGGTGATCATTCCTTGGCCAAGAGAAAACATCAAGTAGTTTCGCAATCCATGCTTTCAGCAATCTTTGATTATGGAAATTATGACAGTTACAATGCGAGTCTCTGCTCAGAGAAATGCTGGAAAGAAAACTGACCAACAACTACTACCAACCAACCAACCCCTCACAACATTGCTTAGGGTGGTATTTATAAGCAAAATATCGGAAAGACATCATTACAAGTGACCTCGACAGGTCTGTTTAGAACTCTTCAAAAATCTAAGTGTTGCTGGAATTAAATGCAAGTAAATCTTTTTGGCTGCGCTGGGGGTAACTCGATCGAAACAGGTGATGAGGTGGCCTTTGGGGACCAGATGCAGTGCTACTGGAGTGATTGTGCTTCGGGAACTGCAGTTCGGCTCTGGTGTGAATTGAATGTGCAATAATTACTATTTGAGAGCTTCAAGTAGTTTCGCCCTCTTTCTATGAATCTGCTGGAAGATATTAAATGTTCTCTTGCTTCGGGCCACTACTCAAGATATTCGCTAATACTCTTTGCCGCTACATTGATGGCTCCCACCGTCGACTGATACTCTTTGACACACTTGATTCCTGATGATTTGATCTGATACACTTTAAACTCTGTGATTGATCTGCTACTGTCTTTAAACCGGATCCTTTTGGCACGATTGAGCGATTTTCGGGCTTTTTCGACGCGCAATGGGCTAAGAAATGAGAAGATTCCCTGAAGATTCCTTGAAATGGCCTATTTCCCGTAGCGATGCGCGATTAGCGCTTCGCGCTAATCGCGCATCGGAAATTGCCTATGTTTCTTGATCTGGAGCTCCGAAGTGCGATTTTTCTTCCTGCGCAAAGTTTTCGGCTTTCTGGCTTCTGACGTAGGCATGGCATTGGTTGTACAGCGGATGACGTCAGCTGTGGTCCCTGGTACAGAGCGACGTGGTGAGATACTGGAGGTAATGTGATGAAGAAACTCCGATGCGATATCGCGATATCGCGTCGGCGGGGAACAGGGGTGCTTGGGTTGGACACTCGGTGCTTGCGACTGCCGATTGGTGATATCGTAATATCGCGTCGGCAGGGAACGGAGGGGTGAATGAGTTGGACACTCGGCGCTTGCGACCGCCGATCGGCGATATCGTAATATCGCATCGATGGAGACGAATGGGTGATGGCCTGCATGGAGATGAAAGTGTGATGTTGCGATGCGATTCAGGCTTTAAGGTTGTAAGTTTTGGGAGGAAAGAGCAAGTAAGTGGGTTGAAGGGCATTGGAGGTTTTGGAAGGGGTTCGATTTCCGCAGAGGGATTTTATAGTTTGGAAGGAGTCCATTGTATCTGGGAAGTGGTTTTGGAGGTCAAGGGTTCTTGCTGAGTTTCAGATAAACTGAGCAATTCCCGGGAGTACTTATGGTTATTTTTCAACCAGGGGGAGGGGTATTACGTAGGGGGATTTTACTTAATATTAATAAGGGGATGGGAAGAATAGGGAGATAAATAATAATGTTAGTGGTTAATATGGAGATGGTAAGAAAGCGCTAAGTTCGAGAGAGCTTAGGTTGTTACAAGGGGGTAGGACCATACTTTAGGAGAAAATATGGAACAACTTTGAGTAAAGCAGATCTTTACTTAAGCCAGTGTTATGAAGACGATGGAACTTAAGAGGTGTCAAGCAGATCTTGACCTCTTTCAGGGAAGTTAGTTAATGATTGAGGAGAACAGAGAAGGGGAGTCAGTTATACCTCCTTTGAGCTTCTTGCATACAAATCCTTGCTGATTATGTCCTGAGTGATATGACACCTGAAAGCCTGGAACTGGTCAGCAATTCAACAACCTCAGAACTATCTACCCAGCCTACTTACCTACCATTTTTTCTTCTTTTGTTTGGGGGTGCACTTAGACTTGCAAACCCATCATTCATTTTTTCTTTTGATGCTTTCCTATCTACATACTACCCTTATTTCTTCCAGAGCCCAGATTAAGCTGTTAGGCTCTTCTGCTTCTCTACCTATCTAAGAATCTGCCAAGATTAAACTGTTTGGACATATTTACAATCTCTATATTCTAAAACAGGAAATTTAAACCTAGGGAGACCAAGATTAAACTTGTTTGGACCTCCCTTTAACTGAAAAGTGGTGATACCGGGATAACTTTACAAAATTTGAAGGCAATTGGATGAACTTGAAGTAGCCTTCTTCACTTGGAGACTGCTAAACAAATATGGAGCATTGCAGCAAGCAAAGTATGACATATTTGGCCTATAAAATGCCAATCATGAAAAATGAATAACCTGCTACAGCAGGAAGCTAACAGTGGCTCCACTCGGGGATGGCTTCTCCTTGTGAGAAGTCAAGAACAACAGGCCAGAACGCCTTGGTTTTTAGTTTCTTGTTGTCTTCTACAAAACTTGTTCTCTCCTGCCGCTTTATTCCTTCTACCTACCTACCCTAACCAACAGTTACATTGTCATTAGGTGAAATCAAACAACCAGTGCAGCCATTTAAGCAACTGTGAAACGAGATGAACTTGTTGACTGATAGTTTATGAACGTAAAAGCATCATTCGGGTATATGCTTTTATAACCAAAATTGTGGCATCTACCACTTGTTGTTGAAGTATGTGGTCTTCACTAAGAAAACACGTTAACAAAATTGGGTTAAGCCGAAGTTCGATGTAGTCTGCAATGGGATCAATAAACTTACCCTGTGAGAGAACTTCTTTTGATTCTTCTTGGTCAGATGAAGCGGCTGCGTCCTCAGTGATAAGCCTGGCAATCGACCGTTCTATCTCTGTCTTGTCAATAGAATCATGCAAAGTTTGTGAATCAGCAGATAGCAGCATCTCCTCCTGAGTTGGGGACGGGAGACTTCGGCATGATTCCGGTTTCTTTGGGTCAGACGAAGTAGCTGCATCTTCGGTAATGAGCCTAGCAGTTGATCCTTCTGTCTTTCCCTTAGAACCCAGATCATACTCAAACTGTAATTCATGAGATAGCACTATTTCCTTGTGAACTAGAGGAGGAAGATTTTGGTTAAACTCTTGAGGGTTGCGGAAATCATAAGACTGTCTCTGAGCTCCCAAAAGTTCAATTTCATTCTCATATTTTTCAACAACCAACTCAAGGTAAAGTTTATTCCGGCCGCCTGGTATTTTTGACAATACTGCTTTGAAAAATTCTTCATTAAGCTCAAACTCTGATAAACTTTCTCTGCATTCATCTAAAGCTTCATCAAATGAGAGTTCCTCCCAGGATTCGGTCATTCTCTCTTATTGTTAATACATGGAGCTATAACATTTGGTTCGTTCCTCAGTGGAGCCTTTGATTGAAATTGAAGTGGAGTCACCAGGTGGATTCCCAGACTCTGAAGTGCCTGATCTCTGTCCACCATCGAAGATCAGAACTAAGCGTGACAAACTTTGAAGAACAGGAGCACTTTCTCTAGTGGGGTTTAAAGATGAACAGAGTGCTTGAATCCCCAATGGAGTACGCAGATATAGGTCGACCGAGGCTTTTACAAGTCAGTTTCTTCCTCTGTAAGGCTGCAGATTGGTTGCATTGATTTATTTGAGGAGGTCCCTAGTGGAGTCACCATTATGTTATCACTCAGGTTGTCCCTAGGCTCCTAATAGGGATACGGCCGAGGTAACCACAAACCAATCTTCTGATTGTAGGTTCTAGCCCACCTGCAATCGAAGAGGGCTCTCTCCTTTTGATTCAACCTTATTTGATGATTTTAGGCTAGCTTTCTGACTTCAAGGGAGTGTTGATTGTGATTGCAAAGAAGGTAGGATTCTCGAACAAAGAGGCACGGTAAGGTGTGATAAGTTTCGAACCATTGGGCATGGAGTCACAGATTGAGGCTTGCGAGCATTTTCTTGGTCACAAGGGGATACGGAGCGGGATAGCCACACAGGATACAATTCTTTGTCTGCTGAAAGTACAGAGTGAACATGAGGGATGAAAGGCAAAGGAGAATCATTCCATCATGCTGACAAAGAGGAGAAGTGGATGAGTGGGATCATGGAGCAGTTAGGAATTCCTAAGACATGCACTCATATGTGAAATAAACAGCGTAAACCAGATCATTTAAGAATACAAGCTCATAACTGTTTCTGAAGAAAACATTGAAAAAAGCAAAAATTGAACTTAAGGTGTAATGAAACAAATCTTAAGCTATTCTTTTTTCTTACAATTTAGAAAGGCGGAAAGGTGGTAAAAAAATATAAAATTAAATAGAGGAGAGGAACACTTATTGGATCATGTAGAAGCACAGGAATTCCATGATCATTCCTTGGCCAAGAGAAAACATCAAGTAGTTTCGCAATCCATGCTTTCAACAATCTTTGATTATGGAAATAATGACAGTTACAGTGCGAGTCTCTGCTCAGAGAAAATGCTGGAAAGAAAACTGACCAACAACTACTACCAACCAACCAACCCCTCACAACATTGCTCAGGGTGGTATTTATAAGCAAAATATCGGAAAGACATCATTACAAGTGACCTCGACAAGTCTGTTTAGAACTCTTCAAAAATCTAAGTGTTGTTGGAGTTAAATGCAAGTAAATCTTTTTGGCTACACTGGGGGTAGCTGGATCGGAATAGGTGACGAGGTGGCCTTTGGGGACCAGATGCGGTGCTGCTAGAGTTATTGTGCTTCGGGAACTACAGTTCGGCTCTGGTGTGAATTGAATGTGCAATAATTACGATTTGAGAGCTTCAAGTAGTTTTTCCCTCTTTCTATGAATCTGCTGGAAGATATTAAATGTTCTCCTGCATCGGGCCGCTGCTCAAGATATTCGCTGATACTCTTTGCCACGACATTGATGGCTCCCGCCGTCGACTGATACTCTTTGACACGCTTGAAGCCTGATGATTTGATCTGATACACTTTAAACTCTGTGATTGATCTGCTGTTGTCTTTAAACCAGATCCTTTTGGCACGATCGGGAGATTTTCGGGATTTTTCGGCGCACAATGGGCTAAGAAATGAGAAGATTCCCTGAAGATTCCTCGGAATGGCCTATTTCCCGTAGCGATGCGTGATTAGCACTTCGTGCTAATCGCGCATCGGAAACTGCCTCTGTTTCTTGATCTGGAGCTCCGAAGTGCGATTTTTCTTCCTGCGCAAAGTTTTCGGCTTTTTGGCTGCTGATGTAAGCATGGCATCGGCTGTACGGCGGATGACGTCAGCTGTGGTCCCTGGTACAGAGCGACGTGGTGAGATACTGGAGGTAATGTGATGAAGAAACTCCGATGTGATATCCCGATATCGCGTCGGTGGGGAATGGGGGTGCTTGGGTTGGACACTTGGTGCTTGCGACTACCAATCGGCGATATCGCAATATCGCGTCGGCGGGGAACAGAGGGCTGAATGAGTTGGACACTCGGTGCTTGCGACCGCCGATCGGCGATATCGCAATATCGCATCGGCGGAGACGGATGGGTGATGGCATGCATGGAGATGAAAGTGCGATGTTGCGATGCGATTCAGGCTTTAAGGTTGTAAGTTTTGGGAGGAAAGAGAAACTAAGTGGGTTGAAGGGCATTGGAGGTTTCGGAAGGGGTCCAATTTCCTCAGAGGGATTTTATACTTTGGAAGGAGTCCATTGTATCTGGGAAGTGGTTTTGGAGGTCAAGGGTTCTTGCTGAGTTTCAGATAAACTGAGCAATTCCCGGGAGTACTTATGGTTATTTTTCAACCGGGGGGAGGGGTATTACGTAGGGGGATTTTACTTAATATTAATAAGGGGATGGGAAGAATAGGGAGCTAAATAATAATGTTAGTGGTTAATATGGAGAGGGTAAGAAAGCGCTAAGTTTAGGAGAGCTTAGGCTGTTACAAGGGGGTAGGACCATACTTTAGGAGAAAATATGGAACAACTTTGAGTAAAGCAGATCTTTACTTAAGCCAGTGTTATGAAGACGATGGAACTTAAGAGGTGTCAAGAAGATCTTGACCTCTTTCGGGGAAGTTAGTTAATGATTGATGAGAACAGAGAAGGGGAGTCAGTTATACCTCCTTTGAGCTTCTTGCATACAAATCCTTGCTGATTATGTCCTGAGTGATATGACACCTGAAAACCTGGAACTGGTCAGCAATTCAACAACCTCAGAACTACCTATCCAACCTACTTACCTACCATTTTTTCTTCTTTTGTTTGGGGGTGCACTTAGACTTGCAAACTCGTCATTCATTTTTTCTTTTGATGCTTTCCTATCTACATACTACCCTTATTTCTTCCAGAGCCCAGATTAAGCTGTTGGGCTCTTCTGCTTCTCTACCTATCTAAGAATCTGCTAAGATTAAACTGTTTGGACAGATTTACAATCTCTATATTCTAAAACAGGAAATCTAAGCCTAGGGAGACCAAGATTAAATAGTTTGGACCTCCCTTTAACTGAAAAGTGGCGATACCGGGATAACTTTACAAAATTTGAAGGCAATTGGATGAAATTGAAGTAGCCTTCTTCACTTGGAGACTGCTAAACAAATATGGAGCATTGCAGCAAGCAAAGTACGACATATTTGGCCTATAAAATGCCAATCATGAAAAATGAATAACCTGCTACAGCAGGAAGCTAACAGGTTTATAACATAAAGAAGAGTTATTTAATTATAGAGCTAAAAGGGCAAGCTCATGTCTTAGTTGTAAGTCACTTATTTTCATTTCTTAGCTATAAGTTATCTGTTTGATTTTGAGCTTTACCAGATCAATTATTTCAATAATCCAATATGCATGGCTTGTTTTTCTCACCCAATGATAGTTACATGACATCATTGATATAACATTCAATTCTAGGCCACTTTTATTTTAAGTCATATATTTTATTGATTAAAAGGATGTTCATATTTTGATTGGTTTACTTGGAGCTTGATTTATTTTTTCTTGTAAATTCCACGTGGATGTTATTTTTTAGGGTGATATCTTTGTACCAATAAGGTTAGATGAGTCCTAAAACATAGGTATACAACAAGCAAATATTTGGCCTTTTTTGTGTATCTGTTATTCTTTATATCATTGTGTTAATGCATCTACAATTGTAGCACCAACATTGGGGGATAACCACCTGGTTCAGACCCTAGTACAATTCCTTTTCCATTTGGGATGGTGGCTCCGACTAGGGGATATGGAACTAGTTTTCCAATAATGTGTGGTTTAATGTATGAATGTTTTAAAATTTATATCAGAGATGGCAGATGGTTTAATCTATAACTTTAAAATATACAAATATACCTACAAAACCCGAGTAATCTTATAACAATGCGATTTTTGATAATTCCTATCAGACAAATAATCATATAGATGATTTACTTATCCATAGAAAGATGCATTTGAATAATGATTACTTTGTTTAAGAAATTAAACAAGGTAATTATAAAAAAACATATCGCACGACATCATAATATTTACCGCTGATATATATCTCTAATGCAACAATTCTAAATTGTTCAGAAGTGACTCAAAATAGAATTTCTTGAAGTGTATATACATCAACAATAGCAAGTTAAATGAAATGCTAATTAAATCAAGACAGAAAGAACAATGATAGAAATACCGCATGCATTTGAGTCTTGATCTATAAATAAAAGTCTTGTTCGACCTCTTTATTCCAAAAACTTCCAGGATATACAAAAATGTAGGTCTTGAAAATGTTCTTTCACAAAAATCTGAAACCTTGATCCACTGCTCTAAAAAAAAAATAAAAAAATTGGAAGTGCAGAAGTGAAACTTCTCAAGTCTAGTTTTTTTGTACAAATTGAGGAAGCTTTCTTCAATAAAATGAAAGGGTTTATATAATAGAACTAAAAAAAGCTGTCAACATAAATCACTTAGAGTTGTTGGAACTGTAAACATTAAAATATTGGATTTGAATTGCAAAAAATAGTAGTTTGATTACCTTTGAAAAGATTTTTGTTCTCATGTACCCACAACTAAAAAATTGAGAGCATGTTTTGAATTTCTGGAGGATGACTCATCCTTGAGTCATGTTGTTCTGTGTACATGGCATCTAAAAGCTCAAGCACCATGCGATCAATAGCATCGGTAAGGCATTTGATGGTCATTTGTTCA
>APFE030283339.1:28738-39139 GCA_000404065.3 Pinus taeda | reverse complement strand
TATATAATAAAGACCAACCTGAATGAATATAACGAATTGATTTTGAGGAGTTACTACCTGGTCTGATAGACTCTTCTAAGACTTCCCTTTTTATACATTCCCATGGTCCACGGACCAAGGGTGGATCTCATAAAGTCGACACAAGTTACATAAACTAAGGGCAGGGACCCTTGATGACTCTTTACATCTTCACATTCCGCAACTACAAAGTGCAGAGACTTTACATTCTTTATACAAAACTTGGGCCTTTAGCCCCAAATCTTGGGCTTTTAACCCCAAAATTGACCTTAGGGAACCCCTTCCCAATAGGCCCCCAACACAAATATGGTGACTTGCCCTTGACTCACTCTGCTAGCATTGATATCTTGTCGTGAAGACCACCCAAATCCACTGGTAATACTGCAACCTTGGCGGTACACTGTGTCGCTGCCTACTTAGGTTGTGTGACCAATTGCTCTGTTGTTGGTGCTGTGCTATCTGCCTGTATTTCCTGCTGCGTTTTCTACAAACTAGCCAATTTTCCTTCGATGGTGGCCATGACCACATAGCCTTCATCTAGCCAAGGCCCCAATATGGCCTTCAGTACTGCCTCCTTGCATTGTGCTGCATCCACTTGTTCTTTCAGTGCCTTTGCTTCCAGCAGCTTCACCAAACTCTATGTGATAGCGACGGTGCACGTCGTCGCTTTGACCTCATCATACTTTAGTTGTAGTTCCCTTCCCTCTATTTCTAGTTGCTACACATTGGGATCTTCCTACAGGCTAGTAACTAGTTTGAGCGGCTACTCGAAGAGCGAAGTGAAATCCTTCACTACAGCATCTACTATGGAAACTGCATCCTTGACAAATTCCTCATGTTATTCTCTGACTTCGGGTGGAGTCAAAGGCTAGGCCCTCAACTCGAGTTTTGTAATATTAAGGTTCAGTTCAAATTGAACCTTAGCCAGATCTGTCCTTGCATCACACACACCTGCAGTGAGCTTTCGAATTCTGGCGTTGACTAGCGCATGTTCTGGGTTGTTCAGCTCCATAACAGTCCTACAGGCCTTAGCTACCACAAATGTGGTGTGCTCATTCTTCTTTGTGATATTATTAAGAAGACTAATCGCAGAAGTATTTTCTATGAACATCTGGGCATTGTTGACCTTTTTCTCACTGATCAAATTCAGCGCGCATTGCTCTCTGGCCCAAAGTTCCACAATCACAGCATCTTGTAGGGTGTGAAAGGCCTCACTTGGCAGGGGGACCAAGTTAAACCCAACCTTCTTGAGAGTGTTGATGGTGGCCCTCTTAGCTTCCACTTTTGTAGTCAATGCTCCATCTGGAATCACGATGACTCAAAGTACCAAGGAGCGGACCAGCTCCACTGCTTCTGAGGTCCCAGGCGCTAAGCTAGTTGACACCGCGTTGTGTTGTCCCACACTGTTCTACACTTGAGTGGCCTAGATTTGAAGTTCGCATAGACCCCTTTGAATGGAAATCAAGGCTTGCTTCTGCTACTGCTCGAACTGCTGTAACAATTCCACAGTCACGTGCCTCATTATGTCCTTGATATCATTCAGATCGCCTTCAGTCAAAGTGATCGGGTCAAGTGATGATTTTCTGGTCTTGGAATTCTACCACAACCCTACTTTTTCCTGCTCCCTCATGCACTTAACCTGGAATGGAGTAGTCTCCGGGTCTACACCTCCCTGTCTTGATAACTTCTCGTATTCCTCTGTCTGCGGTGAAGGAGACCTTTGAATTCTGTCAGAGTCACACTCTTCTTCTTCCTCCTCCTCTTTTGTCTGCTTTTTAGCAGCACACTCTGCTTTTTAGCAGCACACTCTGCTTTAGCTTTTTCCTTGGCCTTCTTTTTCTTCGTTTTGGCCAACTGCTGCATTTTTAACCTTGCCTCTTCCTTCTCCTGCTTCGTTGTAGACTTACTAGACCCAGCTAACAAGTCTGAGGCTATGCGCCACTCTGCTGGCCAACTCTCAAGGACCGGGACGATTGCATCATCCGTGACCAGGTATGGAAGATCATACCATTTTTTCTTGGGGTCCTTCCATGCTTTTATGGAAACGTAGTTGAACTTCACCTTGAACTCCACATATTCTGACAACTGCTCAAAGATAGTTGGTGAGAGCTGTGGCTTGCGGTTGATTATGGCACGGATGCTTGGCTCCATTAGCTCCCAAAATATATTGTTGTCTTTGACCCTCATGACGTCCTTGGTGGCCCAGAGTGGAGAAAAATTCGCTGCTTCTTGTAGATCTGACTAGACTAGAGGAGACTAGCTGTCCTCCAGTAGCTCCCATGCAACCAACACTATTGATAACAGTAACCAAGAGTAGTGAAAGGTTTTACTCTCGTCTTAGGCTTCTTTGTAGTTTGCAAGGAACTCACCATAGAGGTAGTGTGCCCAATTAAATTGTATGCCCTCCATGCATTGATTCGCTAAAGACACAATTGGTGGGGGACCCTCATCTGCGCGACACTTTCTCATGATTTTCCTAGCCTAAATTTGGGTGGTTACCTTAATCGCAGGGTCAATTATGCTAGAAATTGAATAGACGCATTGTTTCTTAGCTAGCTTAAGCTTATCCTTCATTCGCATGGTGAGGTCACACTCACCCGTCTTTCTGCCAAATGCCATGGTCAGGTTCAATCCTAAATGTGAGAGCACCGTGATTGGTATCAGTTCTCCTAGCCATAGGCATGTCCGTGAAGATCAATGCCTTAACTTCCTGCAATGCTTTGTCAATACATTCAAATCCATCCACGACAGTAAACATCATCAACAACCCTTGTTTCAAAATGTCCCATTCTTTAGTGCCATGGAAAAGCTCCGTCTCTAAGTACCAATTCATTGGTATAACATCCATAGTATGTAAAAACAGATGCACCCATTCATGCTAAGGCTCTGCTCCATAGACCTTGGTCCATTTGGCTAGGCGATCACGTGGGTCATCCCTCCCATCATATTTCTCTGTGAACCGCACTTGTGGGTGACCAAATTGCAAACTCATCATGTTTCTGTACACGCACCAATAATCAAAACTTTCCTTGTGCATACCCCACCATCTCATAGGCGTAGCTCACCGCGCCCAATCGAAGGCCTAGAAGTGATGCTTCTCCGACACTTCCCTCTCAAATGTATCCAAAAATTCATCAATGTCAGTTAAACCATCATAGTAAGGCAGATTCCTTACCACCGATGATACATAGTGCAACAACTTGGTCATCATATTACGTACTTCATGCAGTCGGTTCTACGAGTGTTCCAACTCGTCATCTAAATTTCAAGTGCGGGAGCTTTCACGGTCCCATGCAATACGTCCATCCACTGTTGGATTCACCCAATCCTGAACTCACGTTGTTATCTTATAAATTTTGTCCAGTTCATCATCACTTTCATAATCACGGACCGGTTCAGTATAGCGTGGTCCTTCTGCAGGGTCCAGGGGCGATTTCTTCTCAAATATCATCTTCCACTTCTTCAAATTTATTAGCCCATTCATGTCAGTGGCCCAATCGATCCCAAGGAGCATGAGGTAGGGATTTCCATCATCCACAATCTCTATCACTTCGAAGTAAGTCAATGCACTCACGCCCTCAATATCCACTGTCACTTCCTGCAATCTTCACATGGGGATGATTTTCTGTTGATTTTCCATCCTCAATGAATCAGAGACCACTACAACGCAAGTCTCCCCATCCTTTCCCATGTTTGTTTAGACAGAACATTCGTGTCTGACCCCAAATCTAGAATTACTTCATCCATCTCATATTCTCCTATTTGCGCAGTGAGCCTCATCTCACACCCCGTTCTTGGCCTATTCTTACCAATCTTCTTCACTATGCACGGTCCATCAAGAGCGTTTTCTTTCCCGACACACTTATTTATCAATTCCTTTAGTCCTTTTACAACCTTGCTCTCATGCAAGAGCTTCATAAAGGTCTCCAAAGAAGTAGTAAGCATGGAACGGTCCATCTCTTTAGCTGGATTATCCTAACTTCCTGAGGTAGAGGCCTCAACGAAGCTTTTCTTCACTTCCATAAATGTTTCCCATGCACACTGTTATCTCAAAATCAGACCCTAGAAGGCTACAGACCAGGAAGACCTCAAGTAACTATTTCAAACCTACTTTAGGCTGAGGCTTAGCCTCCTCAACCTGAGAGGGCTCTCTCTAAATGGATTAATGATTTTGATTAAAGATAAGATGGCTAACTCTTATAGACAATTGTTTGAAAAAATATTGGAATGTTGGAAACACATTAACAATTATCATGGCTTATGGAGTCAACAACCCTCGAATATAACAATGAACTCAACCGTTATATGGGAAGTCAGGGCATTCCAGATTTTACACATTCATAACATAAATCATATGGGACCACACATTTATAAATGTATACGGAGTCAGAGCCCATTCAGTGAAATTGAGTGATTATACATCCATACCATGTAAGAATTAATAAATGACAACATTCACATATTTCTGACATAAAAAATCTTTCGATGAATTCCTGAGGTAAAGTCAACAGTCGTATTTACTAAATGAGTCTTACATAAGCCAAATCAAGCTTTTCCAATTAAAATTTCCAACCCTTTGTACATTACATATTTTTCTATATGAGCTATTTACATAACTTGATTCTCCTCAAGCATGAGGTCGAATTCGAATTATCCTATCGATGGACAACCTATTGATACTTAAACTAACTATTAAATGCAATTGACATAACTGGGATGTTTCTAGACCTAATACAAACTAGGAGTGTACTCCTTTATGATTACAACAACCTATTATTTAAACATTTAAAATTCTTTGAACCTAAACACTCCATGAAGTCGAATTGATGAAGCCTCCCGAGTGGTCATCTGACTGCTGAAGACAAACCCTAGAAATTAGGGAACATGTTTCCTTGTTTTTAGGTTTAGGATCCCTGAAAATGGCACGTGGGACAGAGCCTTTATCTCCACAACCATGACACATTTTTCAAAACTGAAGGAGGTTTTTGTAGTACAGGATGTCTAGAACAAAAATATCTCTTGTTTTTGTGAAATACTTCTCCAGCTGTCCAGACTCGATCCTTGATGTTCCTAGAAACTAGGAGACTGTCCCTTGCTCTGTTCTGGCTGAAAAATGGGTCTTGGGACAGAGCTCATAACTTCTCACCAAAAACTTATTTAGAAAATATGAAGGAGGCTTTTGTGAACCAATCCATTCTGAACACAAACCTCTCTTGGGTTTTTGAAAAACCTTCCCTACCTCCCAGAATGATTCTTTGAATAACAAGTGTAAAAATATGCTTGTGGAAAACTGCACCTACAACAGTTTCGTAGCGCAAGTTTGATCATTCATTTCTCTCAAATAATAATGGATTTGAAGAAAGTGGAAGAGGATTTTCTAATTGAATATCTTAAGAATGAAAACCTCTTTCGCGTTTCAGAGATGAGTTTTTAACTGCTCAGAAACGCTTCTATAAATTGACTGGTAAAAACAGGGAGAGAAAGTTCCTCCTTTTTTGCTTTTGGTCTCCACAAGGATCTTCAAAATCAATTATGCCAGATGTCCTTCTTTGATTACACAAAAATGTTTTGGAATATTTTTCTTTTCATGTGTATACCTTGCCTATGTACCTGTATTAAGACAAAACCTTCTTCAACGCTGCTTGAAGTATGATGCAAAATACTAGCTGTGATCACTTTTATAACAAATGACTTATGGTTCATATATGCTTTTCCTTTGCCCTTTTTTCCCTTTGCTAGATGTTTGTGTTGTGTGAATGATCCTTATTCAGAAACTCCTTTTCGAAAAGGTTTCCCTTTTGTCCCTCCAAATTGGTCAACTTCATCAAAATATGTGGCTACAGCAGTTTCGTAGCGCGCTACGAAACTGCTGTGCATTAGGCATTATCTTCAGCAGTTTCGTAGCGCGCGCTACGAAACTGCTGTGTAATCACAAAAACACAGTTTAAATGCCAAATTCGACTATATTGAGCCTCTTTGTATTGGAATTTCTTTTTCAACTGCCCTGAATCTATTCAAAACTGAAATGGAGATGCATCATTCTTAAAACAACTTGCAACAAGGTAAATCATCAAAATTTGGTACATGACCTTACTTGCTATGTGATTTTCCTTAGCTAAGGAAATCCTTTCTGCTAGCTTATTTGTATCTTCAAATCCTCAATTTGCCTCTTCATAATTCTGATGTTGGGTCTGAGCCTATTATTAATCCATCTGATGTATCTTGCCTTGCTTAACTTAGGAACTGCTTCGCTTGAAACAATGATGAAGATTTCTGATCTCTGCTCACCAAAGGCTTGTTTGCTCAAACTAAGAATGGTAGCAAATTTCTATTGCATGAACACGACCAAGATCAGCATGAATATGTTCAGGATCAATTAACTCTTCCCTTACCCTTTTTCTTTGAAATTTTGTCAGTGATAACACACACCTCAGATCAAACTTTACCTCCTTTTCTGGAGCTTTGCGGACCCATTCACTTTCTTCAGGCTACTTCTCCTTATCTTCACGAGTATTCATCCCACTCTGCAACACATATTTTACCTTGGGATCCTCTTCACGAGGCTCAACCCTCATCATCTATAGGTTTTGAGTCGGCTACGGAGGCTGCGTCCCCTTTTCACATATCTTAGCTAGCAATATCACACAATATTCAATTGTGTGGTCAAACTAAGTACAATATCGGCATGACAAACACATTGAATTTGGGCAGTCTCACACACAGTGTCTCGGTCCTCCACAATTGTAACAAATGACCTCTCCCCGCTCTCCACCAGGTCCTCCTCCACCTTGGTCTCAACCGTGCCCTTGATATTTGCCTTCTGCTCCCCCAGCACCTTGGTCTGGAGGCTAGGTTTCTACCTACACCCAATATGTGGGCGTTCGATCCATCATTAACTCGTAACCATGAAAATTGCGCTCATCATGACCCATCGATTGACATAAGTTGCAGAAGAGATGTTGTGGTGTCTGTACAAATTTATGCAACAAATGGTAATTGTTCATAACATGTTTTTCAGCTACTTGATAGATAGCACACCATAGTGTGGGCTTTGCACTTGGCCCTTCTTGAGCCTCCGGTCTAAGAGGCATTGGTCCTCCTGCTGCAACATAACTCGTGAAGACTGGGCAATGATCTTTGTCATGCCCTTGGATTTTGCATTTTAGGCACCAAACTTCTTTGCGCACCTCTGGCCGAACTATTCTATCATTCTTTAGACTCTACATTTCTTAGCAAAGGTTTTGCAACCATGCATGAATCTACTGAACCCCCAAATTAGCATATTGCACCAATGTCTCATGCAATCTCATCGTAATCTCTAGAGGTTCCGCCTGAGTCCCAATATTTTGTTGTGATAGCGCAACCCTTAGATGAGGCAAGAGCGAAGCCACAACCGTTTGTGATGCTGTCCATTAGCCAGATTCATCTTAGCTTCATGGATATTGCATTTCAATATCTGATCCAACTCCTAGGGAATCTTGCCAAGACTCATTGTGATTTTCTTGAATCCAACGATTGATCGTGCTTTAGAGTTAGGCCTACTGAATTCCTTATTTAGCGCGGTTTGAATATCTACCAACACAGACATTGGGTTATCAGTGGAGTACTTAATATAACATGTTAGCAAGCATTCTTGCAAATCACTAACCAACATTTATTTCTTCATTTGATCATTTGTGATACCTTGAGCTTCCCATACAACCTTCACTACGAACCAAAACTCGTCTGGATCCTCATTTCCCAAGCCCTTGATCACAAGTAGATTTACTAATTTTGCCATAATGAACGATGGCGGAGGTGGTGATGGTGTAGGCAAAGGTGTATGCGGTGGGGGTGAAGATGGAGGTGGTGTGGGTGGATGGGGTATTCACTGGAACCCTTGTTTTATCAACTTAACAATGCTCTGCGGAGAAGCCTGTGCTGCTTCCTCGTCGTCACTTAGAGGAGGTTCAATCAATGGGCTATATTCAGGGCCTATTTTCCCTTTGTTCCTAAAGGAATTTCCACTTCACATAGCCCCAAACATCAAGGTAGCTCCATAACATGCTTTTCACACAATGAGATCTTAATCCAAGTATTTACAAACCTTAAATACTTACCTTGTGACTCCTTGAAGAAGCGGCGCTCCACTTCGCTGTAACTAACCAAGGTATCGACCGTGAACACTGTCACAAACCCTCCTATGATACGATCGAGCCAATCTTATCTTTAGAGGCTTCTAATCTCCACACTAACTCTAGGGTCCAGAATATTGGACCGTCAAGCCTCCACCTTCTTTGGTCATCTGCCAATTTCGTGATTCACTCATATGATTCAACCAGGAAGGAACAGAAGAAGCTTTCATGTATCTCTATGTACAAATATCTATCCAACCATTGTTATTTCGTCAATCGCAGATTCCTATTCTCTTGTGTCGTGAATTCGTGGATCTTTCTATCCAACCAGTCTTCGATCTCCTTCTTAGTTGGATTCCAATGATGCGGCATCACACATACTTTTATGCAGATCCTGTGTTGACAATGGAACCATTTGTTGTCTTGATGGGCCCTGACCAGGTTCAATGTTAATTAGCCAAGAAAATCCCTACAGTATTGGCCCTTTTGGCATCAATCCATGGACCACAGACTGAAGTCTCACTCGAAGTAGTATAGGGGGATGCAAGAACCAAGTTTCCACACCCTGAGATGGCAGTGATGTATCTTTATACCCTATCCCTTCCTTC
Source organism: Pinus taeda (assembly GCA_000404065.3). Taxonomy (NCBI): domain Eukaryota; kingdom Viridiplantae; phylum Streptophyta; class Pinopsida; order Pinales; family Pinaceae; genus Pinus; species Pinus taeda. The sequence continues at coordinate 30,399 of APFE030283339.1, read as the reverse complement.
ACACAGAATGATAATCCTTTTATGGCTTATCAATATACTTCCCTTAGTTGTTCTCTAGACCTCCGTGAAGGTCTATGACTATCTTTCGCGTACCCTAAATAGGCGATCCAAACACTTACACACCTATGTAATTACTCTTACTGTTGTATTTACCTTGGTTAGCTTAAGTAGTGGATAACTTCAACATGAATTATGATTATCTTCACGTAAACAGATATTCTTACTTGCATTCATATAATAAAGTAAAACACATAGATTCACGCATCAATACAACATTAAATCATAAACCTAGTATTTAACATAACATAATTGCATGCAGTCCTAACAGAAATAAAATAACTCATACACAGGTAATTCCAGAATAATTCTCTTTATTGTTGTTCAGATCTCTCTTACAAACTCTGATTACCTTGCGCACATAGCTGCAGGGGTCTATGCTCTCAGCTATGAATTCCTACCCTAGACCTTTGCGCACTCAGCGGCAGAGCCTTTCTCCTACGCTAAGACGCTTCACTCTTAGCCCTCATAGAACCATTACATCAATGACTCTTCAAAACACATTTGAATTGAACTACCAAAACTGCCTTAGACTCTTCTAAGACTTCCCTTTTATACATTCCCATGGTCCACAGACCAAGGGTGGATCTCATAAAGACGACACAAGTTACATAAACTAAGGGTGGAAACCCTTGATGACTCTTTACATCTTCACACTCCGCAACCACAAAATATGGAGAATTTACATTCTTTATACAAAACTTGGGCCTTTAGCCCCAAAACTTGGGCTTTTAACCCTAAAATTGACCCTAGGGGACCCGTTCCCAACACTCCTCTACCTTCATCCATTGCACTCCAAATCCCAGTCTCCATAAGAAATGTCATTGTCCAACGATGTATCATAGATGAAGGTGCTTCCACCTCTGTGATAGTTTCTAGTGTTTGGAAGCGGATTGGTTCCTCGGACCTATCCCCATTCACAATCACTCTCTATGCTTGGGACAATCATCCCTCACAACCCTTTGGCTTATATAAAAAATATCATATCATTAATGAATTTAGACTTCTGTGATCCATAACATTGTTTAGAGAGTTTTCGGCGAAATCACATAGAAAATAATTTGTCGACGCGTTTCGAACCAACCAGTGTGGTTCATCGTCAGGACAAGGTGAAGATCCAATCCAGCTTAGCTAGTTAAATAGTGTGTGCAGAGACTCCAACGACTATATTTCCAACGGCATTCTTCCAATCTTAAGGACTTCAGCGCTGAACACGCATCAATCCGAGACCAGAGAGCAGCAGGGAAAATATTTGCCAGTTCCAGATGAGCAGCCAGAAGAAGCCTGGACAGATGATCCAGATCCTTCCTTACCCTGCAAATCTCTGATCTGACCAACCCTAAGCTTGCCTTCAAAAAAACGCCACAATTTCTGGGAACATTGAGGCTGTGCTTGATCCTGGCAAAGCTAGGAATAACCGAGGAATCTCTGCAATGCTTAAGAAACACTAGATCAGATTTCAACTTTGTGACCTGCATGCGTGTCCGCTCGAAACGATGAACCTTTTTAACCGCGGCTTCTCTGTGCAGGGAAGTTATTAATGAATTTAGACTTCTGTGATCCATAACATTGTTTAGAGAGTTTTCGGCGAAATCACATAGAAA
>APFE030283339.1:0-11466 GCA_000404065.3 Pinus taeda | reverse complement strand
GAACAATAAAAAAATAAATCACGAGAGATGTAATTTTTGTCACATCTTGACAATGAAATCTTTTGCATATTCTATGAACAATTGATGAAAAAAGTCAGCTAAAGCTTGTCAGCATCAGGATTATAGTAAAACATAAAATAACCACTCCAACACATATATAATCCTAAACATAAGTATCTATACATATAAGTATTTATTGAGGACATTGTATTTTGTGAAAACATGGAAGTCAAATCTTTGAAATAACACAATTTATGGTACCACTGCTTTATGAAGTGCATTCAGGAATTTCTTCAAAGTTCAAAGTTCAAACAATTAACATTTACCCTAAAAAAGCTCAGATTTGAAAGGAGATAACCCAAATATGTAGAGTATATATCTGACATTTATATATCCTAATTTCCAGACATTGAAATGACATTTTTTAGCATACTATTGTGAATTCAGCCCAAAATGCTAGAAAAAAATATTAATGGTCATTTTGCTAATATAGAAGTTTTATACATGCATCTATTTAAACAGTTAGCTTGCAATCTCGAACATATCTAAGGATGCACACAATACGTTGCATATTTAGTGCTGGTTTCTGAACTTGAGACAACGAAGTCCAACATTTAACAGTTTGCCTACAATATGCACTAGCTGAATAGGTGAACAATAGTATTGTAGGTATGTGTTACGAATATATGTATTGTAGGCCAATAAGAGTATGGTTGGAACAGTCATGTCCAACCCTTCCAAGTTTGCCTATAATTTGCACTGGTCTAATAAGTAAACAACAGAACTGTAGGTGTGCATTCTGCATCACTTACCTAATCCAACACCTTCAACATAGAAATTTCAAAGAATATGTCCAAAACGGGTAGGTAATTTGCAAAATGAAAGAGTTGGCTTGATTGTTTTTGGAGAAGACTAGATTCTTACATTGTTCAATGTAAATTCATGACACTTTGCCAAGCTTAGATGGAACAAAAAGGAACCAAGCTAGAAGGTTATTTAAAGAATCCTTACTTAGCCAGGGTAAAATGTTAGCCCTTTTTTGTCAAAAAGCATAAATGTAAAAACTTTAAGAAATTCGGTGAAGAGATTGTAGAAATGTTCTTATAAAACCACTAAAATAAACAAAGCTAAGAAATATTGCTTTGTAAAAGAGATATTCATGGTCAAATTAACAAGAAAGTGACATTTTAGCATAGTTAATGCACTAGTGTTGTGTAATATTCCTAATTAGCCATGGCTAATTGGAATATTCGATTTTGTTCGATTTTTGCCTTCTGTAGTTATTTGCAAATAAAAAGTGAGGAAGGGGGACATAACTCACTTTTAGAATAAAAAGTCACTTCCTAGTAGCACAACATTGTGACTTAAAGGGGAGCCAAGGGGGCCAAAAGGGGACACAGAAATGGAGCCCATGCAGACACATGGAGGAACTACACAGGAGGAAAGGAACACGTGGCAAGAGGGGAATCACACAGGAGGAGGTGAGCCTTGGGATTAAGAGAGCCAAAGGCTATAAAAGAGAAAGGAGCCCGCTCATTTTGATCATTCTGGTTATGAGAATTTCTGATAGTCATTTCGACTTAGAGCACGCTAGCTATTTAGCTAGTTTGCAGCATTGTTTAGTGCATAAGTGTCTCCGTTCGGAGATTTAACCCTTAGTCCTAGGGGAATTCGAGTGCCTACTTGGGCAAAGTAGTTCCATTGGCATTCCAACAGTAGTTTCATCAGCATTTTAGCAGCTGCTTCATCAACGTCTTTGAGGAACTGTGCAGAACCCCAAGGGGGTGATTTTCGGGGGTCGACCATTTCAGAAAATCTTTCTGTGTTTTTCTGGGTTTTTTTAGTAGAGTCTGATTCCAGAGTTTCAACCTTTTCTAATGAGAAGAGAAGCTAGAAATTCTCATTCGATTTCCACCGCTAGCAATAGCACGACAATTTTCCAGCAGCTGGGACGCAGATCAGTGTGAGGCCATTCTAGGAAAGCTTTCTAGGTTTTTCTGGGTTTCTTAAGTAGAGTTTGAATCCAAAGTTTCAACTTTTTCCGAGGAGGGGAGCAGCCCCAAATCATCATTTTTTTTCTAGCAGCAGCAGTAACACAACAATAGCATCCACGCAGAGAGGCCATTCTTGTCATTCTGAGAGTATTTATTCACTTTCCTTGTGCAAGTCGAGGTGCCATCTGTCTAATCATCTCTTGTACTCATTTATTGCTCAGTATAATAAACTGGCTTAGCATTTCTCGATGCATTTCTTGTGTATCTGCTTATATTTCCGATTTACATTATTATATGATGTTCCACTGTTATTTTATCACTTCTGGGTTATTATATCATTTGCACATATTTGATTGGAGTTTTTGCTGGGGTTTGAGGAATATTCTGGGTTAGGAATATTGCGGTGGTATTAGAGCATAGATCTGGCTCAGCTTATGGAGCTAGCAATCTATGACACCAGGGGAAAAATCCTATATCTGTTATAGAGGTCAGAGATACAGAGACACTGGGCGTAGGTTGGAGAATACCTATGGAGAGGGAGATTGTGTTCTTGTGGTAGACGTAGAACAAGAGGAACCTGTGGTAGACACAGAACATAGAGAGCCAGTAGTGGATGCACAACAGATGGCAGACGAGGATGGGAAGAGATTTGCAGATATGCTCCTCAAATCAGTGTAGGATATCTCAAGGTAGATTCAGGTGATGGGGTAGAGATTCAGAGCAGTAGAGGCCAGACAGTGGGAGAGCCCATGAGTTTTTCAGATCGGTGAGGGATCAGGTGCATCCCATCACTTGCCAGAGCAGCGTGATACTGCGCAACAAGGGGCCTCACATGCCCCTACACGCTTTACCATGCCCACCTTCTTAGGAGTAGAGACGGGGGCCGCAGCCCAGCAGGAGGCAGAGCCTGGGAATATGGGCGATTATTTTGTAGAGTATCAGGCCTGTGGGCAGGAGTTTAGGGAAGCCCTCTCATTCAGAGATTTTGTTCAGCTCCAGCGAGATTGTAGACCCCGCGATCATCACAGAGGGTACCAACATTACCATGATGGCGACACCCATTGTGCAGCGAGCAGATTCCACTTGCCTACGTTTGATGGCTCATCAAACAGTTCGGAAAAATCTTGGGTGGAGAAGCTGGACATTTATTTCCAGCTTAACCAGATGTCGGAGGTAGAGGCCATCAAGGAGGCAACGTTGCATTTGGATGGCGAGGCTCAAGATTGGTGGTTTCATGGGATGGTTACACTAGGGAACTCCACAGTGACGACATATGTTGAGTTTACCAAGAGATTAATGGAGCGATTTGATCAGAGGTATCTAGAGCTGCATTTTGTTGAGTTGACAAGGCTCAAATAGACAAGGAGCCCGGAGACCTACATTGCAGATTTCTTGAGGGTCTCTGTGATGGTGCCAGACCTATCCACGACATGGAGGGTCTATAGGTATGTTGAGGGGTTAGCAGAGCCGCTTCGGGGTTTAGTCCAATCCACTAGACCAGCCACAGTCGAGGATGCTATTAGCAGGACCCAGGACTTACAGGATGTCTTACCCAGGACCTGGACACCTTACCCCCAGAGACAAACTTTCTAATCTAAGGGGAAGGATGTGAGGATTCTACCTCCAAAGGGGAATCCAGGACGAGTATAGCTTGATGATGATGCCAGGAGGGAGCTGAAGAAGAAGCAGTTGTGCTTCACTTGTCAGGAGCCATGGGCACCAGGACATAGATGTGCTACTAGTAAAGCACATTTTATTGAGGTCTTCTCTGAGAGCAATGGAGAAGAGGATGACGAGGAGGATGTGGAGGTAGGAGATAGCCATGGCATACAGGGACCTTTTCCACCTCCATCACCAATAGTAGGTGGTGCATCTTTTGCACCCATCGGAGGGGCCCTTGCAGCATTGCAGGGAGTTCCCAAGTATCTGACACTACGTGTACGAGGGACAGTACGTGGCCATCACATATCAGTTTTGGTTGACAGTGGGGCAACCCACAACTTCATTGATGCCCATATGGTTGAGCGGAGAGGTATACAAACATAGAGATTCGATGGGTTTTCAGTCTTGGTCCCAGGAGATTAGACCATGACATGTGCTTGTTATGTTCTAGAGATTTCAGTGACGATGGGCACCTACACATTGACTAACCACTTTTTCGTGGTCGATATTCTGGACACCAATATGATACTGGGTATTCAGTGGCTTATCACTCTAGGGAAGGCCACAAAAGATTGGAATACCCTGGAGATGGAGTGGGATGATGAGAAGACAGGGAGGCATGAGAAGATACGGGGACAACAAACATATCTGCCTCAAACTGTCTTGGCTCATCAGATGGAGGCAGTCTTTCGAAAGGGAGACATAGAGTGGGCAGTGGAGCTGTGTGCATCAGAGGCAAGAATTACAGGGCATGTGGTACACTTAGAGATAAGTCTATCCTTGATTAGTATGCCATAGTGTTTGGGCAGATTCCACCAAGACAGCCACCAGATTGGGGGTTTGAGCACACCATCGAGCTTGAGCAGGGCATACAAGCCATGATTACCACCCCCTATAGGCACCCCAAGGCCTATCGGGATGAGATTGAGCCGGATATCCAGGAGTTGCTTGCATTGCTAGATTTCACGCAACCATTTTTTTTGTAGTGTGATGTGTCGGAAGAGGGGATAAGCACAGTGTTAATGCAGGGAGGTTACCCTATAGCATTTGAGAGCCGGAAGCTCCTTCCACACGAGAGTTTGTATTCCATATATGACAAGGAGATGTTGGCCATCATGCATGCAATGGCTAAGTAATGACAATATTTGGTAGGCAACAGGTTCAGGGTGAGGACTGATCACAATAGCCTCAAGTTCTTTTTGGAGCAGAAGCAGCTACAGGAGAGGCAGCAGAAGTGGATCAGTAAGATCCAAGCATATGACTTTGACATTGAGTATGTCAAAGGTAAGAACAACGTGGTAGCAGATGCCCTTTCACGTAGACTAGCAACATTGTCTCTTATGAGCTTGGATACAGATTGGAGGGCTCGACTCTTAGTAGAGTACTCCTAGGGTAGATTTGCATGTGAGGTTCTATATGGACAAGTGGAAGATGATAGGTACAAGGTGGTCGATGAGATCATCTACTACAGGGACAAGATCTTCTTGACTGAGGGGTCTTAGCTCAAGAAGAAGATACTCCAGGCATCACATGATTCCCCATTGGCAAGACATCAGGGTTTTACCAAAACCTACAGGGCCATTAGGGAGAGGTTCTCATGGAAGGGCCTCAAGGGGGACATACTCCAACACATCCAGGAGTGCGATGTTTGCCAGAGGAACAAGGGAGAGATGAGCCATCCTGTAGCATTATTGTAGCCTCTTCCCATTCCAGAGGGGAAATGGGAGAGTATTTCGATGGATTTTATCACAGGGTTGCCCATGGTACAGGGCAAGGATTGTATCTTTGTCGTCGTTGATCGACTGACAAAGTATGCACATTTTTTTGCCATATCCACACACTATATAGCAGCATAGGTGGCCGAGCTATTCTTCAGAGAGATATTCAGGCTACATGGTCTTCCTAAGACCATCGTTAGTGACAGGGACAACCGTTTCATGGGCGGGTTTTAGCAGGAGCTTTTCTGGTTGGTGGGGACAGAGTTGACACCGAATACCAGTTATCACCCACAGATGGATGGGCAGACAGAGATAGTTAACAAGTGGTTGGAGGGCTACTTGCGTAACTATTCCAGTGGGCAACAACGATCATAGCTGAAGTGGTTGCATCTGGGGGGGTACTGCTACAATACTTCACATCACATGCCCATTAGTATGTCACCATTCTATGCCTTATATGGGTATCATCCTTTATCTTTTGCTGACATGATGTTTGGTGATAGCAAGGCTCCTAGAGCCAAGATTGGATCCAAGAGAGTTAGGATATCCTCCGAGCTCTCAAGGATAACATGGCTACAGTGCAGAACCAGCAGAAGTTATATGTCGATAGGGGTCAGGTGGAGAGATAGTTCGAGGTAGGGGACATGGTCTACCTACGATTAAAACCATACCGACAATCGTCACTGAAGTAGGAGGGGGCTAAGAAGCTCAAGCCCCACTTTTATGGGCCATACAGGGTGATATGTAGGATTGGACAGGTTGCATATGAGTTGGAGCTACCCCAAGGCAACAAGATTCATAATATTTTTCATGTATCATGCCTGAAGAAGGCATTGGGGCAGCATGTGACAGTGACAGATGAGATACCACCCATGGATGATTAGGGGAATTTGGTATTGCAGCCGGAGGCTATCATTGATACCAGGGAAAGGCAACTGCGGAGCAGAAAAATCCAGGAATTCTTGGTGAGGTGGAAGAATTTGCCGAATAAGGATGCCACTTGGGAGAGTGAGTAGATCTTACAACATCCATCACTTCATTTGTTTGAGGACAAACAACATTTTGTGGGGGGAGACTGTAATATTCATAATTAGCCATGGCTAATTGGAATATTCAATTTTGTTCGATTTTTGACTTCTATATTTATTTGTAAATCAAAAGTGAGGAAGGGGGACATAAGTCACTTTTAGAATAAAAAGTCACTTCCTAGTAGCACAACGTTGTGACTTAAAGTGGAGCTAAGGGGGCCAAAAGGGGACGCAGAAATGGAGCCCACACAGACACATGGAGGAACTGCGCAGGAGGAAAGGAACACGTGGCAAGAGGGGAATCACACAGGAGGAGGTGAGCCTTGGGATTAAGAGAGGAAAAGACTATAAAAGAGAAAGGAGCCCCCTCATTTTGATCATTCTGGTTATGAGCATTTGTGATAGTTATTTCGAATTAGAGCACGCTGCCTGTTTAGCTAGTCTACAACACTGTTTAGTGCATTGAGTGTCTCCGTTCGGAGATATCACCCTTAGCCTTGGGGAACTTCGAGTGCCTACTTGGGCAAGGTATTTCCAGTGGAATTGCAGTAGTAGTTTCATCAGCATTTCAGTATCCGTTTCATCAGTGTATTTGAGGAACTGCACAGAACCCCAAGGGGGTGATTTTCAGGCCATTTCAGAAAATATTTCTGGGTTTTTTAGTAGAGTCTAATTCCAGAGTTTTAGCCTTTTCTAAGGAGGGGACAAACCCCAAATCCTCATTTGATTTCTAGTAGTAGCAGTAGCAGGGCAATTTTCCATTAGCTGGGACGCAGATCAGTGTGAGGCCATTCCAAGAAAGATTTCTGGGTTTTTTTGGGTTTCTTGAGTAGAGCTCGAATCTAGAGTTTTAGCTTTTTCTGAGGAGGGGAGCAGTCCCAAATCATCATTTGTTTTCTAGCAGCAATAGGAGCACAACAACAACATCCATGTAGAGAGGCCATTCTTGTCATTTTGAGAGTATTTCTCCACTTGCCTTGTGCAAGTTGAGGTGTCATCTGTCTAATCACCTCTTGTACTCATTTATTGCCCAGTATAATAAAATGGCTTAGCATTTCTCGCTGCATTTCTTGTGTATCTGCTTATATTTCTAGTTTACATTATTATATGATGTTCCACTGTTATTTTATCACTTCTGGGTTATTATATCATTTTCACATATTTGGTTGGAGTTTTTGCTGGGGTTTGAGGAATATTCTGGGTTAGGAATATTACATGTTGTTACCATATTTGGCCCAAACAATAAACAGGAAAAAAAAAACCATTCTCAATTTAGTAGGAGTATGCTAGGCAAATAATCTCACAATAATACCCATCATTGAACATTCTGACCCACTAAATCACTTTTACACCATTTTGAAGTCCTTCATCAAAGTACTTCAAAGTTGTGAACAACGTCATAATAATACTTCTAGCTATAGAACAAGAATTTCAAGCTTGCCTCTATTTTATGATATGGATATTTGTCCTTCAAATAGATTTATGTGGCACATAACCACTCCTTAAGAAAAAATGTGGTCGTAAATGCATGTTGAACTCTCTCAGCACAAATATTCTCTTAGTATGGTATAGGATTCTCAGACTAGTGCTAGGTTTAAGGGTGCCAAAGACTTTAGATTTTAACTATGATAATATGCACAAGTGCATGATCAACTGTAATAATAACTCACTCCTTCCTCTATTGATATGAGAGGTAAAGGGGCTTTACAATAATAAGTGGACCTAGTCCACTACAAGCAAACTTGCAAGACACAAGTAGGTCAACCCATGTGAAGCACTCTACTTTAAGTGGCATGTGTGAGGCTCAAAGGTGACAATGATTAACAAGCAAGGCCTCCATGGCATGAGCACTATTCCCCAAGGTCCAACAATCCTCCAAAGGTCCAAAGCTCCAATGCATCTCCATGGTCATGTGTTTCCTTAAGGAAAATTCATATCCAAGGTCATGTGTCACCTTAAGGACTCCCACACCTACATATCCACTCCCTCAACCCAAGAATCCACATGTCAAGTGTAAACCTCCATGCAAGCAACCGAGCAACCTCATGCTATCTAAGGCTCAATAACCTCCTCTGAAATACCCAACTCACACCCAAAAAGTTAAATCCAGATTGCATGGAACAAGTTGCAACTGATCAGGTCATGGACACATAGATCAAACACACTCGCCAACAGAATATCCAACTATATCGAGTTGTCAAAGTAGGCCAACTCCTTCACCAGGGAAAGTGGCTCACTAGGGACCAAGTTTAGTAGAAGTTCCCTCATCTCATGGAGGAACTCAACACAATGGGGATCATTGGTTCCTAAGGGGGGAGGAATGATCCAGCCAGATATTGGTGGCCACCCGCCAATTCCACTTGGACACCCACCATTTCTTCTTTCAGTTTTTCAATTTCCTTAATTGTAGCACAATTTACTATTTTTAGCAGTTTTTCGCGTCCTAAACTTCGGAGTCGTTTTGAGGCCCTAAACGACATTTTTTTGGAAATCTACCGCCACGAGTGATTTCTTGCCTAAAATCATATTTTTTGTCATAGTCCTCAGAGAGATCTTTCCAACGAGCTATCATGCACGTCAAACGGAGATAATATGACCAAGTCATGACCCTGGGAAGTTGGCTGTCCAACTCACCCCAATGGGGCCCATAAACTCTTGGTGTTACATCTCCTCATGTTAGGGTTTGCTCTTATTGTTCAATAATAAAAAGGCCCTTGAGCCTCATTGTAAGGCAGTTCAGAGGCATGTAGCCGCCGCATCTCTTCTTAGAGATAAGCTACCATCGCCCTAGCTAGTTTATTTCCATTCCTCTTTGTAAGCATATTTCAGTATTTTACATTAATGAAATGAAGTATTATTTACGCTACATCTCTATGTTTATGGTTACCTCTGTAATTTGTTGCATTCCTGTTTAAATTCGGATCAAATCCCCTATTATGTGTTGGCATGCCCTGTAGTCCCTAGCATGCCCTGGAACACCTTGGGATAATATTGCATTGACAAACATTAGCACTTGGAAAACATTGGGACTTGGCACACATTGGCACTTGGCATGTATTGGAACATATTATTAGTGTGCCTAGAATGCCCCTTTTGAAAAAGATGAAGTCCCAACTTATTAACCTTCTTATGTGTTCATTTCCTTGCATTTTAGCTTGCTTCTTCCTTTTGTTGCCTTGAAACTCCTTGACGCATATTGGCATACTCTGGCACTCTGCACATCCTAGCATGTCTTAGCACCTGGCATTATTTGGCACATGTTAGCACACCCCGGAACTACCTAAAACACTCTAGCACTTCTCAACATTGCTTGATATTCCCTGGCATGCCTTACCCGTGCTTAGCATACATTGTCACTCCCTCCTTGGCATGAAAGCACTCATTGACACTCCCCGACACACCCTCATATTCATTCACTTCCATGCATTTTGACTTAGTGCTCCCTTGTGTTGTCCTAGTACTCCCTAACACTCCTGAGCATGCATTGGCACTCTCTAGCACACCTTAGCACTCTTCGATATGCTCTGTCACTTCATAACATGCATCACACTCCCTGACACACATTGGCACTTGGCACACATTTGTTGGCCGGATAAATCATTTTTGCAGACAAGACCGATCTCCCTAGTATCAAATGATATCTAGCAACAAGCAGCACAAGAAAATCTACTTTTCTCTAAACATGTTTCAATCCATAAATGGAAACCAAGAGGTGTAATATACCCTACCTCGGTCCAACGCTTGTTTGTGGCAGCTTTGTTCCAATAGCTTCAAGCAGTCCCCTTTTAATAACCTACATACACAAACAAACACACATCAAAGAACACCTGCATAGATACTATAATAAAACATGTTCATTATGAAGATCAAGGAGCTCATAAAATAAACCATTAGAGACAGTTCATTGAGAAAAACAAACTTGATTGTATTAACTTTATGAATAAAAGAACCTTACAACCCTTGCCTTGATGTTGCACAAGCTCTTTCCGGGGTCCAATAGGAATCTCCTCTACTTTTACATGCCTCACTCACTTCCCAAATGAAATGAAAGGTATGTGATCTCTCCTCTCACAAGCTCAAAAAGGAAGACTAATTTCCAACAGCATTTACCCTCAAGAATCTTCAGCTTTCAACCTCCCCTACAATCAGCCCAATGCCTGAATTTATAGTGCAAATGGAGGAAGTTGCAGGTCCACCATTGAGGGGTTAAGTTCCTCCTTCAATGGGATAAGCGCCTCATATCATGGAGTTAGCTCCCTTAGTTATGGAATGGATGAACCAAGGTGGAACAAACTTGCCAACGTAATATTGCTTCTAGAAGCATCCAAAAGTGACCCAAGATGAGTTTTTAAGAATGAACTCACGCCTTTTTAACTTTTACAGGGGTTCGCACCCATCACTTAACAGATAGAGCGGTCAGGTTCGCAGGGACATGACCATTGGGTGCGGCACTGCAGGCAATGCTAGGATAAAGTGTGAAACTAGGTTTTGAGATATTTTTAAGGTCTTTCTCCCATTTTCAAGGCTTGACATGAAGATCCGAGGCTTAAGACTTGCAAAGGAGGTATGTATGAGTGGTGATGGACTCACACAAACTATAGAAAGTCACGGTGACAATTTTTTGTGTAACAGATTGCCCCCTAATGTGCAAAGTCTATAATAGATGAGGATAGTTTTTAATCATCTAAGAAGAGTGAAGGACTTTATCATTTCAAGGATCTTCCTGTGGATACCCCGGTCGGAACTTGTAAAAACATTCAACACAAAATATATATATGTGAAAATATCATCGCTGAGGTAGACATTCCCATACTTAGATCAAAATTGGCTAAGAACTATCTAAAACTTGTTCTGATACAGGAATGATTTTGTATTACATCACAAGTAGAGACACATGTGAACAATATGGGCACGCCCATCTGTTTATGAATAGTCCACTATATAATGATAGCAAAATTCCTCACAGCCTGGATGGTGGAAACTAGATCCAGGGTCTTCATTTCTACTTCCCGAACTAGTACGATTCTATCCATGTGAATGAATGTGTCGAAGTCGAACATGGTA
>APFE030283338.1:23011-40202 GCA_000404065.3 Pinus taeda | reverse complement strand
AGTCATACCCAAATCATCATATTTACATACTACAACATGTGCCAGTTATTGAGATACATGATCAAACCACATAAATATAATTCAATTCAAGCCTTAAGATCCTGATACATCATTAGATCTTATCCTTCATCATTAGCTAAGGTTCATCCTTGGTTCAGATCCAACAATGCATCATAACCCAATAACCTGCATACTAGGTCTCACACTTCATCAAATATTCGATACTTCCACACTTTGGCCTAATGATCTTCTCCTCCTTTTATAGTTTGTAGACCTTTCTCAATACCATGGACCAAAACCACTTAGGACCAATACCTTGGACCAAATACCTAGGGTCAATACCTCGGACCCGATAACTTCGATGAATATCATGGATCATGGACCAAATAATTCAAACCAAGAATTTATTTTTCCAAGGTATACACGCTTTTCTGATACAGGTGCATCTCACCCTTTTCTTAATTAAAGAAAAATCCAAGTGGAGCGATGAAGAAGTGGACCAGCGAAGCTGAACGAAGGGAGAAAAACAGAGGAAAGTCTACTTTAACACAGAAAAACAGACTTAAAGTAGATTTAAAGCGGATATGACTTACCATTGTTAACAGCCATGCATGTGTTTAGGAGAGCTTTCGTTGGAGAAAAACAAGGAGGTGATAATGGCTATCCTCAAAGAAAAAACACTCATAAAGCACAAATGTACGTGATTAAGAAAAATCATCAACGTCACCCTCTCCGATTGTGTTGATCGTTGCATAATTTCCATGTGTTGTTCCTTTGTTTGATTACGATAAGATTTGATGAATGTTGATGGAGGTGATTGTAGACCCGTGTTTTATGGGTAGTTTCTAAGTAACAATGCCTTCCAAAGTAGAGGGTGGAGAAATTCACGTGGGTAGCTGTTGTTTCTTTTTTAAAATGCTGCCTTTAGGGCTGGTGATTGCTAATCAAGTTGGCCATAAAAACAAGGAGAGGATCTTATCGATCCTTCCAATATAACACTTCTTGTATATATATGTGACAGAGATAGAGAGCGAAATATAGAATAATAGATAGGCATTGTGGATGAATAGAATGTGATCGACAGCGATTTGGTTCTAAGGCTAGAAAGCCTTAGAACGCAATTGTTTTGTAAATATATAAGAGCATGCTCAATGTTAATTACATATGCCTGTTTTTTCATGTTTTGTTTTAATTATATATGTCTATGTTTTGATTAATCCCAGCTCCCTGGAATTGATAATAATTAGCAGCAGCTGTAGCTGAAATCAATCAATCGTTTATCTCTGTAATTAAAGCTACCTGCCCCACTTTCTTGCTGACAGTTTATGTGAGCTTAAAATGCATTTTATTCTGTCTCACCCAGTGTTGATGGCAAGGGTTTGCTAGTTCAATGATCGCCCAATTGTTGACTCGTATGGATTCAGTCGCACAAGGGTATTTTGCTGGAATACGATATTGCTATTAATAGCTATTTGTTTCAACAAAAAAAATCCACGAGTTTAAGGACGTGCGCGCCGATGTCTATAGAGGCGCCCATATTATTTTTAAAAAGACATATATTGCTACGTGGTAGTGAGGTTTTAGACTTATATTGCATGCTTGAGATGGTGTTTAAGGGATGATCGATATCCACGTTAATAAACTGAAAGGATTAAAAGGTTAAAACGCTTCCGATAAGCCTTAGTGGGCCCATAACCCATAGGTCAAGGATCGAAATTTTTTCAAGAAAGGGGATTTTGGAAAATACCCAAGATCTCTTTTCATCATTTTCCTTCTATGAAAGTGCATGTATACGTATATTCCTCTTGTATAAATTGAACCTATGTGTACACGCAGCTCGGTCAGTGGTGAACCTGCGTATACCTCTCTTTCTTCATTCTGTGAAGACTGATCTATAATTATTTGTTCTTTACCTACTATACTGTGATCCTTCATCTGAGTGAGTTGCCTTCTTAATTGATTCCTTGAAGCTATCCTGGATTTCACCACATCAGTAAACACTACTGTCATACATTCTGTCACATCTGATATCTCTTATGTAGATTCATCTAGTTACCATATATAATTGAGTTGTTCTGCTACAAGTGGGTTTCCATGAAGTACAATACATACATCATAATGTCAACACCTTGTTGGAGTTATTACAACAGGATCTCGTACATTGTAACCATGGAATTTGCTCTGGATCAACGACATCATTTTCTCCACTAGATCGGATGGAGGAGGGGTTCCTTGGTTTGTCTAACCCTTGAATGGGTATGCTCACTCATCATTTTTCCTCTTTGGTTCATGCTCCTAGTATCTTCTAGGTCAGTTTGTATTCACAGTTTGAGGAACCTCTGCTAGGGTTTTTGTCGAGCTCTGAGTTATTTCTCTATTCCTTGTATTTGTTGTTAGGGTGATTTGCAATTCTTGGTTCAAAAAAGGAGTTTGTTGGCATTCTTGGTGTGAACTTATCTACAGATGACTCACCCCTTTGAACCATCAAGGTAATTCTAATGGAGATTCTTGCTTGTGTTTTTTGTTTTCTATTGTTACATTTTCTGAACAGTCTATTAATCCTTGCTTTTTCCACCAAGTCGAGGTGGAGGGTTTTGCAGAGGCCATGCAGTGGACAAGCTATGGGTAAAACCTGTTGCGAGGCCCTCAGTTCGATTTGGGGACTGGTTTATTAATATCCACGGTATGCAAGAGCTCTGTATTGAATTAGAAGTTTAAGATTGTGGCTCCATGGAGATTTTTTGCACTTCTCCTTGCCATGAATGCGACATTGATTACCCTCTGTAATTTTTAAATTTAGTTTTGAGTTTTTGAGGCCTTTCGACCATGAACATGTTGCTAGATCTACCCAAATTTGACCGACTTAGTTATTTGTATATTTTTAATTATGCCGAGGATGAAGAGATTCGAACCCTGGCTAGAATAGTTACAATTTGGTGCCGAGTCTATTGAATGAAATATATGTACTCTTGTTTTACATCCTTAAGAATTTCTTGGAATACATCTTCGTTCTTGTTACTTATTTCATTTCTAGAAATTATTCTTGTCTTTATGCTAGATATCAGCCCGTATTTCTTTTTTTGATTGGTAGAATATTTGATTATTTCAGAGGGTCTACGAATGCCCTGTTGCCTCCAGCCGCAAGGGTTTGTAGCTTAAAATATCGCCTCTAATTTTTCTATTTTGAATGTATTAATGCTTTGAAGAGATTTACAAAGATTCTATATCCGGTATTGTCTGCATTATTTGAGAGAATAGTCGACATCTATATTTTTCCTTTTCAACTGGAGATTCTTGCGGATTCCTAATTATTTTGTGGTGAGGATACATACCTCATTTTCGGACTCATTTTCTGAAGTTTTTGATTTTGGGCATATTTACAGTTTGAATATTTCCCTGCTTGTTCTGAGTTTTTTGAATTGGTTGTTCCATTAACTACTTATAATTAGTACCTATTATAGTAGTTCCTCATTTATAGAGAAATAAATTCTCCCTATTGTTTCTCTCTTTGTGAACAAAAGATTTGCTACTTTTTGTTGCATACTCTAATTCCTGTCGAACAATTTTCCAATAATGAAAATGAAGTTTGTCTTCTAGTTATATCGTTTATATTCAAAATTATAACTATGTGGAACCTTATAGCATTACTTGTTCTAAATCTCCGAAATTTTTGAACTTTACTAATACTAGCATTTTATGTTCTTTTCTTGAATCGACAGTTAACTGTAATTTAATCAAGCTATCTCATTCTTGAATTACGAAAAAATATCAATATGTCTATATCATAATGAAGACAAAATCTACTTAATAAGCATTGCTATTACTACTTATTTGTACCACTGTCTCGCTTGAATTATTCCTGATTCAGTCTTGCAACCAGACCTGAATTTCTCTGTATCTTTGCCTCCCAACCTTGAGACCTACTTTAGTAGTCTACCCCCAAGCTTTCCTATTCAGAGGAACTCTTTATTTTCTTGAGACTTAGAGTCTCAGTGCCCTCTGGTCCAAACCAGACATGGCCTTATAGGACTGCCTGACTCTTCACCACAGTATGTTCCTTAGTAACTCTTCACTTCTTTTTCCTTGATCTCAAATACCTCTATCCTCTTGATTTCTTGGTTAAATCCTCAAGAAATTAGTTTTAGGAACTTAGCTAGGAACAAGTAATTGTTTCCTTAACTGATTATTAAGTAAAATAATATTCATTCAAAAAATATTAACTTCCAAAATAGTATTTTTTAAAATAAGAAAATAAATAGTTGTCCAAACTATAGTAATTAAAATATTTACATACATAGTCTGGGGGATATCACAATTACCAACCTACTTGATTTGTCAAGTCAACAAAACTATTTACCATAGTGATCTGGTAACGCTTATTTCCCTTCTTTCTTTCTTAAGGTTGGATAGACCCTATTGATTTTGGTGGACTTTAATTATCATCATAACCGCCATCATTTTAATATTTTTATTTATATAATTTCAAATACACTTATCGTATAATATTTATATTTTTTAGTAAATAAAAATTATAAATATGGAAATTTTTATTTGAAAAGATAATTAAATTTTTTTAGAATTAAGTGTTAGAAAAATAATATAAGAAATTGAATAAACTTTTATAATATACAATTTTCTTTATAAAAATCATGTACAATTATTTAATAATTAAAATAATTAAATGATCCTTTTAGTTTTAGTACAACATGATATATAAGCATGTAATATTTTACAAATTAATTAATAATTTTAATTTATAAAATTTTATAAGATTATAAAAGACAATAAATACATCATTTAGGATTAAGAATCATTATGAAAGGTCAAATTTTGTTCATTGAATGATTTCAAGGTTTCAAAGTTGATCCATAGTGTGCACATCATATTTTCTTTCATTAAATAATGTCAAGGTTCCAAAATTGATCCACTGTGTGCACTTCATATCAAAAGTATCTTAGTATAATGCTTATATAAACTAGGTGTGTGCTTAAGGTTGTCTATGGTGATTTGAGACCTTATACACAATCCTTGACCACATACGACATTATTTACAGCCTTAGGCCCCTGAATTTATCCTTCAACCACTCTTAAGACCTTGAGATTAGTATGTGTTGGGAAGTTCTTCCTAATATTGATCATGTTTACATTCAAATTCCAAGGTCCCTTATGTGTTGGAAGTAATGCTTCCATGTCATGTGTATTACAAGTTGTCAATGAGTATTTCCAGGTGTTATTCTAGATGTGGTTGTTTCCCATGTGTATGAGTTGTAATTGTGAATCCCAAGGAGTCAAACTAGAATTTATTATTTCCCTATGTGTGTGAGTTGTCAATGAGCCATAGATTTACCTTCTTTGGATCTTATCATCTAGAAGTCAGTGATCTAATTCGTATATATGTAACTACTTTATGTGATCAATAAAATATAGTATGTGATTTGTTTTGTTTATAATCTCTCGTGGCTCTCTTCTAATTTTCTAATTCTATGTTGTATATATTTCTTGAAGATAATTTTTGGCTGGAAATTGTGCCAAGAAATCAACTCCACCTACTTTAGGCTCAAGTTGGCCCTTCAACCATAGGGAGCTCCCTCAAGTGTTATGAGGGTAATTGATTGTTCATGGCAATGAACATTAGCCTTTTGAGAAATGTGTCCATATTTAAGGGGTTTGAGAGGTATTTGGTTAGGGTTTCAAATCCTTGATTAAAACAAATAAAACTATCCAACCAACCCTATTTCAACCAAATGTTTTTCCAAATTTTAATAATCGGAACAAGATTTTTAATGGTTTGTTCAATATTGCATTAGAAACTGCTAAAACCATTTTTATGTTCCCCACTATTTAACCATTAGATAAGAAAATTTTTTTGCCAGAGAATCTCTTCTTTCTAGTGTCTTTTCTTAGGCTATGAAATTACTCATGCTTCTTCAGTAGTCATCTCACCTAATCTTCCTTGGAGGATGACTTCTTTCTAGATAGCTTCCTTGCAAGCTTCAAGGTCTTTCTTGACAAGGAGAATATTGCTAAATTTTGCTTTGTTCAAGGAATTGATTTGGCTTTTCAAGTATTTGAGTTTTTGCAATGATTGATACATAGTGGTTCCTTCAATGTTATTTTCTTCTTTCCACCATTACTTAGTGTTTTCGTGAAATTCTAGTTGTTGAATCTAGAACCCTTCCATATGAAAAGATCCATTCCTTGGATGTGCCTCACTGTCCATATCCATCTATAATGACTAGTGGTTTGATCGTGATGATGAAGAATAAAGGTCGCCATGAAGATGTCTTAGGGAATTACATTATTAAAGATGAGGTACCGTCAATACAAGAGGTTTTTTATTGATTTCACCCTCTACGATTATTCCAAGTGTGCAATCCATTGATTCTATCAAAACATAGCAAGTGGGTAGAGTCCACTGTTTCCTAGAAAAGGATGGAATTTCCTTCCATTTTTGGATTCCTCCCTTTTTCTCCTTGAGATATTTAATTATATTAAAGTCACCTCCCAAGATATAAGGCATCAAGGAGATTAAGAGTTTGGTTTTCTTGATGAACTGAAGGAATTGATTTTTTTCTCTAGAGAGCATGGGACCATAAACAATTGAGAGAAAACAAGTTTCGAAGGACTATATCATTTGGAATTGGATAGTCAAGATCTGGAAAGAATAAAACATACTTAGGATCATGACCTCTTGGGAATTCTATATGATACCTAAGTGACCTGATTGTCCTAAGGTGTGTATTGAAACTGACTAGTAGAAATGCCCCCACTTCTTTACTCATTGGTTGATGGAATCACTAGACATCTTTGTTTCTTGGATCAACATGAATTTTGTATTCTTGTTTCTCAATTTTGCTTTCAAAAGAATTTGTTTTATTTATAGTTAAAGCCTATGATGTTTTAGGAGATAATTTTAAATGAGCAGGAATGGATTTAGAGGGATAGACCTCTGAGATCTGTTTGGTTCTACCTCAGTTAACTAATATTTCTCCTAGTTCGTTCAATATTTGTTGGTTTCTCTTTCTTATTTTTTTTCTCATTCTCTCTATGTGGCTTAATAGTCTCTTTTAGGGTGGGATGTGAAATCCAAGCGAATTGAAATTGGATTATCCCTATGAATACTTTTTAGCTTATTTCCAAGACTTGAGGACATATTTGCTAAGAATCTTGACTTGATGTTATGGAATGGAGCTTGGTTCTTTTCCATTATAGGAATTTTCAAGTTTGTGGTGGTCAAAGGCATCTAGATTCATGTGCCCTATCACTTTATTTTTCACGTTGGGATTGAGATTTGTGGTTGGGGGCTATTGGGAAGCAATATTAGAGGGGTCAATAAGGGTTGTATGATGGGTGTTTGAAGAATATTCGGACCAATAGCATCAGCCATTTTTTGTTCTAGGGGAGAGGAGTAAATGGGTTGAGGCATGGAGGAGAGGGAGGCAAGGGGGTCAAAAATCTTACCAGTGGTAGGGTTTTTGCTTGTGGGTGGAGTCGATGAAGGGGGTTTAGGGCCTCAACAATGACCCACAATCTTGTAGAAGCCATATTGATCTTTAGTCCGGGATGGGTCAGGCAGGGTTTTTTGAACCAATAATGGGAAATTTTTGTAGAGGTTCCCATATTAATGGAAATGATGGAATCGAAAAGGAATATGGTTGTATTCGAGGGTTTATTTCCACAGTTTGGAATATGGTTGTAGTCGAGGGTTTATTTCCACAGTTTATCTTGGTAGGAAATCTTGTTGGATTTAGGTATGGGTTTTGAGATGTTCATGTAAACATATATATGAGTGTAAGAGATGCACCTTGCTTTCTTGGTAGCCTTTAATATTTTGACAAAATGCCCTAGAGCATTTCATATTCTTCCAATCTTGTCCCAAACTTTTGTAGCTATAGTGTCCCTTCTTGGTGATATAGCTTTAATGACACTTGGAGAGGGTGATTTTGATGCAATGATATAAAGATTATGCATGCTAGAATTATGTATATACGTGTATGCTATAGACTTGTTTTAGGTCACATGATTCCTATGTGCTTATGATAAAGACTAATTTTGGTTAAGTGCATATTTTTGATGTTTTCTCTTTTGGTATCCTAGTTTGGACATAGATGTATGACATGGATGGTGATCTTGGATTGAGACACATATATCCATGGATGATCATGGTTATGTGTAAAATATGGTTAATTATGATTTATGTATAATATATGATTTGTATGATTATATATCCTTAATCTTGTACTGAGTAGGATGTGTTAGGGGACCTAGTTATTTGTAAAAAGGGATGTTCAAATTATAAATGATTGTGGAAGTCATGTGAAAGTCATGTGGAAGCCATGATACATGATTTGTATGATTATATATGCTTAATATTGTACTGAGAAAGATGTGGCAGGGGGTATGGTTATTTGCAAATGAGGACGTTCAAATTATAAATGATTGTGCAAGTCATTTCACATTTAAAACCAGTAAAAAAAAAACAAAACAAAAAAACAAATTTTAAACCAACCAAAAAGAAAAAAATATATCTCACTATATTTATTTTATAGGTCACATTATATCCACCATGTATCACTCACTATTATCTATTTTCTAGGACAAATTATATCCACCATGTAGAATGCATACATTTTCCTGTCATCCACTTCTTTATTATGGAATGTTAGTAAATATAAATTTTAAATGATACGTAAATAAAATATTTCATTTGAATTTTCTTTTCATATCTTTGGATTAATAAAATTAAAAATGGTAAAAACTTTTTTACTTTTTGGGTTTTTTATAAGTTTGTAGGCCCCTTTAAATATTATTTTTTCATATTCCCTATTTAGATACAGTTTTATAATCTTTTTCACTTTATTTTTTGAGTAGAGATAAGTATTTTGAATTTAAGTGTGGAGGTCACAGGTCATTAACGAAAACAAGTCATTTTTGTATTGAGTACATTTTATCACTTTTTCAAACTCATTAAAACTTAACAGAAACCCTGGAGTTCTCTTTACACCCTTTTCAAACTCCTAAAACATGAAAAGACCATCGAGTACTTGATTGTTCGACCTCGTAAAAGTAAATTAACAACTGTCTTTGCAATATAATTTTACCCCTTTTACATGCTAAAACATATTATTTATGAAAAAGGTATATGTTGACTAATCATGGTAAATAGAGTTCTCTCCTACATCATTTTACCCTTTTTCAAGCTTGAGGGACTCAATTTATGAAAAAGAACAATGTGGAGTTTACTTATCTTTTGCTCCTGACTCCCTAAAACTGAAAAACATCGAGCTTTACTTTCTTCAGGCTCGTTAAAATTTTACGATAAAACAGTTGAACATGTTTTCTTTTCGTGTCTTTTCAAACTCTTTAAATATGAAAATAACATCGAGTTACCCCTTTATTGGACTAGTAAAATTTAAATAGTACAGGGCTCATTAAGCAAGACAAGATTGAACCACTCCTTCTTAGGGTTTGTTAAAAATACTTCGAAGGACTCGTCCAAAGGATGAACGCTTAGGAAAAGCATATGTTATCCTCCTCAAGCTTGTAAAAAATAAAGAGGTACTTTGAAATAATGGTGCGGGAAAAGTGAGACAGAACCTTTGTTTTTTATATAAAATGAAGTCTTTTGCTCTTGAACATGACACTCCGTCACTTTTGTGTCTAGGTTGGGAAATCCATTTTCCTCTCATTTGACCATACCTCATTGATAGTGTTCAATTCATTTGGGTTTTATTTTGAGTCAAATGTTTCCAATTCAGCATGTCATGTCTTTGATATGTTCAAGATAAGTTCAACCTCAGTCCAAGTGATTTTCCAGTCTTAGCCTTCAGTTGCATCGACCATCCCTAAGCAAGTCCTGGATTACTCTAAATTGTTGTTCTTCAAAAATTGACATGAGTTTCATGCCATAGGTCCTCTTGCAACAGATCGCTTCGGTCCTCCTGCAACAGATCGCTTTCTATTGAATTCATCTCACTATCTAGGAAGTTGATATATAAACCTTCAGTACCTTGGAGCCTGCATGCCTTAATGGCTGGTTTCTTGCCTTCGACGATAATTTCTTATCATTGACCTTTGATCGAATGATTATATGAGTGTTCGACATCAGCACATCGATTCACACTTCATAGATTGTACTGGATGTACCATAAGAGACACTGTCATTATTGGTGGTTTCTCTCACACTGGTTAACAGTTAACATCATTGACTGGTAATCAAGTGGTTTCTACCATGTTCGACTTCAAGACATTCACTCGTATGGCTAGATTTGTACCATAGATCGAGAGATGGAGATCAAGACCCTAGATCTAGTTTCATCCATCCATGCTACGTGGATTTATTAAATATTCATGATTGTAAACATAGATCCATTGATGGTTGTGCCCATACTATTTCGTCTTTTGACATGGATCTTCAGATGTATTTATGTACTATTCTTTGAGACAATTAAACTCTGAGTATGGGAATGCCTACCTCAATGATGATATTTTATATTTTATTGTAACATTTGATTGATTGTTTCAGGTCTTTGATTGCAGTCTCTAACCCAAATGTTGGCATGATAAAGCACTTTAATCATCATGTATCTCTTTTGACTTTTAACTTTAGGGGACAATTTGTTACACATCATTTTGTCACATTGAGAAATTGACCATCAGTTTGGAACTTTTACTATCCACAAATGTGTCCCAAGAGAATTCTCCTACAAATTTAGAATATCAATCATCCCAAACAAAGTGGAATTCTTGGATATTATGGTACAAAAATCATTTTTTTGCTTCTTACGTAGTTCCCTAGTTAATTTTTGTGCATACGCAGAGAATACCATTAAACAATGCACATAAGTACGCATTATCTTACACTGTGACCTGCGAACATGAGTCAACGAATGTAAAAATAAAAGAAAAATGTCTAGAAGCATTGTTGATAACATCTATACAAACCATCAAGCTTCAAGTAGGTGTTTATCAGTCATGAACCCTCCCATTATGGAGCAACTCCCCTTCCTTTATGGAACCCCTATCCCACAATTAGTGGATCTCATCCCTTGGAGAATGGATCCAAAACTTACCATTCTTGGCCTATAAAGCTACTACATGTCTGAGGATTATGAGAGGATTGTTGGAAGTAGGTTCATGATATTGGAATAAGGTTGGAAGGATATTCTTACAAGGAAAAGGTTTGGATATTGTAGAAGGGACTTGTAACATTAAGGTTATATGGTTGTAAGGATTTTCTATTGTTTATTAATATAAACACAATTTTTATTTCTCAATTAAATATTTGTTGATCTAATTTTTAGGATTCCTTGATCACCTACATAAATTTTGATTGCATATTGATCAATTTATGATATATAATTGGTTAATTAGTCCATTTATCTCTTTGGTTATATTTTGGATGCTTTGATCGCTTATTTGTCTCTTTCTATGCAGATCTCTTTTAGGACATTATGGAGAAGTTGTGGGGAGCGAAGAGAGGATATCTAAAGCATCAAGGAGTGAATGGCTGGAAGCTTTGAAGGGGACTTCATCAATAATTTCATTTAATCGGTAAGAGGCATCTATCATTGTATTTTCTTTTAGTTAATCAGAGTCTAGAGAATGGTAGCAATTCCTATTATTTATTACTAGGGTTCTTTGAAGTCTAGGGATATCTCTTTTGTTTGCAAGAAGGATAAGTCCACATAAGAAATACTTATACAAACATTCATGTCATCTGCAACAATTTAGATATTCTCCGTAATCATCAAGGATGCCACATGTTGACATCGAGGACAACATTTTATGTCATATTATATCTAGTTTGACATCAAGGACAATATATTAGTCATAGTGCCAACACACACACACACACACACACACATATATAATCCCTCTCAATAGTCTTCAAACACTATAATTTGATAGACCCCCAATGAAAATATTATAGGTTGTAAGTAGACTAACTTGCACTATCATCAGTTTGACGGAAAAAAAAAATAAAAAAATAAATAAAAAATAATAATTAACTATCGAACAAAAAGTTTGGTGGCTATTGAAATTTTTTTGAAGGATGTTTGCATTCATCGATAGAGTGAACTTCCCCTTTCATCCATCTTACATGACCCATAACATCCAAAAATCAAAGGAAGCATGAATGGTTGTTGGAACCTACCTGTATTTTACATTTACTTGTTGAAAGAAAATGAAAGAATATATAATATATATATATATATATATATATATATATATATATATATAATAGATATAGATATAATATAGATATAGAATAGATATAGAATATAGAAAAATAATTTTAAAAAATGAAAAGGGATATAAAAGAGAAAATAGAAAAAAAGAAATGACAAAAAAAGGAAAAATTACCAAGAAATATACAAAATACGAGCTAGTTTAAATGCTACACATTATGGTTAATTAATTATTTAATTATTTTAAGATTAATTAAGGGATTAATCATACTTTGTAATAAAGTGACTTCATTTGATGTTTTATCGTTTTGTGTAAATATGGGCACATTAATCAAACGCCGCATTCCTGCTCCCACCCAAATCAATACCAGGAATGTACTTTGGACCACCCCAGCCCCTCTGACATTTATCCAAGGGAGGGGGGGTTGTCCGAAAAGCCATTTTTAAAATCCCGCTTATGCTACATGTCTGCCTCTAATCCATTTCATACCCCTCCCATGAAAATCGCCATCTCCCGCTCCCGCCAAAAGCTAATGACCATCCCACCTCTACCAACTGCCCACTACTCATTCAACGGTTCATTTACCATTATCCACCCATTCATTTCCTCTACCGTTTCCATAATAAATGACCCACTCCCATAACAAGTATTCTGAAATGTTAAATCCTCCCATTTATACATAAATACATATTTTGTTGTTTTTTCCTTTTACGCATTTTGTTCTTGCAAAACTACATATCCAGGTTGTAATAACCCTAGTGAAAATTCCATGTAATAAAAGCTAAAAACAATAACCACGGGCAATGCGACACTTATTCCAAGTTGAGTGTTGAACAAGACATCCTAGGGGTTTTTCATTTGGTTTTTTTATGGCTAAAGAAAGTTTCAAAGGAAACGGTTAAGGCATTAAAAGAGAAAAAGGAATTTTTGCGCACAATTATTTATGAAAAAAATGGAAATTAGGAGAAAAAGGATATGAAAGGTCATTGGTTGTATGTGAGGAGGAAAATGAAGGAAAATAATGGAAATTAAGAAAATAGAGGCCTCATTCATAAAAAGGATTTTAAGGATTAGTTGGTCACCTTTCTATCAATTCATTGTTGGAGCTCTCTTTCATTATTCTCTCTCTCATACTCTTGGACTTTTTCTTGCAGCACTGTAGGAGGGTGTCGTATACTTGGATTCTTGGAGAAAGAAGGCAAAGAAAAAGCAGGAAAGTGCAAGGAGGCATCGCGATCAATAGCTACATCATATTTCTCGCAGGTACCAAGTTGCATGTATGTTTCCTTCACTATTTTTGGCATGGAGGATTGCCTGGATTAACAATGGATTTCCTAGCCTTTTCATTTCTTGGATAGCCATGGTGACTATGGGTTTATTTTCATTGTTTGTTTTCGGTTGGTTCTCATGTTTCCTTAGCTTGGGTTGAGTTATTAGTTCTTGGAAGCCCTGGTTGGACAAACGCTCTGGAATTCATGTAACAGCTTAGGTTGAGTTACTAGTCCTGGAATCCTTGGTTGGAAAAATTCTGTGGAAACCCTTGGTGAATTGAGTTACTAGTCCTGTAAGCCTTGGTTGGACAAATTCTCTAGAAGCTCGGCAACAGTTGTGGGTTGAGTTACTAGTCCTTGAAGGCTTGGTTGGAACAAACGTTATAGAAGTCTTGGAAGTCTTGGATGGAGACCAATATGATCATGGTTTTGTGATGTATAACCGTGAGGTGGTATCGTTGTTCTATGGGTTGAGGTGGATGGCCTCTGGAAGCCCTGGATGAGTTTTGATTTATGTGTTCTATGACATCCCACATTCATGCTTGGAATATGGCAACGGGGTTAATGGCTGAAGAGATATTTGGCTCATCCATTCTACGATCGAGTGGAATGTGGAAGTCCCATCCTAGGTTTGGATTTTGCATCATTAATGAATGGTTATTTCTCCTTATATTTCTATGAGCATTTTGATGGATTATATGTGGCCTATATAACTGTACTTTCATGAGTATTTTCTGCTGCTATTATGTTGTTTATGTATGTGTTTTATGACAACATCCATGTGTGGCTCTCATCATGTTTTACTTATAATTTAATGATCAATGTATCTATGACCTAATGTATGGAATGGCAGTTGATGCATTGAGGCATCAATGGTTCTTAGTGATTCTCAGCTAAGTATGAGACCCCTAGGCTCAGAACTGTGAATTACACCTGTAGATTACACATTTGCAATATGTTTGATGTAATTCTTGGGTCTAGTCAAGGTATTGAAAAAGTATTTGCTTTAGCACTGCCATTCCCATGTTATCTTACTAATTTCAAGATATGGATCAATTATGGGCAGTGACCTTGGCTCAGAGCTTGAAAAAGTTGCTTAAATCTCGAGGTCAATGGAATAACACTGATAATCCTGGTCCACATTTGCTAGCAAGAAGGCCTGTGAGAGCGACTTAGGTTGTTGGTCACTCCCTTTCTCGTAGCATGAGAGAGACTATAACCCAAGAGACCTAAAACAAAAGTGCGACCTAGGGACAGGCTATCTCTGTGGCTGACTTGTCCTCTCAGGGTTATGTTGATGATGTTGGATGTTTGTATGGTGTGTTTCTATCAGTTCCACTTCCTTAATGTGAATTAGAAGGTCAAGTCATATCATAGTGCCCTCTTGTCACATTTTTACCCTAGGTAGCTAGTTGCTTGGGTAGATGCAAGAGGAGGGTGTTACACAAGCTCAATATAACTAGACAAACACACCAAAATCAAAGCACTTCTTCGACTCTACATCAACCTGCAAATTATCTAGTAATCATCACTCTTAGCCTACATACCTTCATTATGTCTTCAAAGGGGAAAGCTAAGATGATAGAGGAAAAATCAATGATTCCTCCAATCATAGATTTAGGCAGACTAGCCCTTGTTAACCAGGAATATAAGATTGTTGAAACCCAACGTGACTTCAACTTATGTGAACTCAACAATTTGGCTGAACAAAAATTCCTTGATGACAGTGATGAATTGAGCATGTGGGACTCCTTCCTACCTCAATTCATCCTTCCTCAGACTAATTTCTTCCCCGAAATTGTAATCTGGTGCCATTTCAAATACATCCCAAGCCAAAGAAACATTATTGCTCAAAATAATGATATATTGTTGACCATATCCTTAGAGTCGATTTTCCAAATGCTTCAATTAAAACCTTCAGCCCCTCTACACCCCTTCTCTATGGATTACCTCATGGAAATCTATAAGAAGCTCACCTTTCCTCAAAGAGCTAAATTTTTTGAAATATTCCTGCATAAAATGCAGAATTACCTAGGAAAAATCCTCCATATCCCTCCTCCATGTTCCCAGAAATGACTAGACAGGTTATCTCAATAGTTTCTTTTTTATTAGGTTATCCAACTGATCAGTGGGTACATGAGATTATTTTAGGATTTCTATCAGTATTTTCAGCAGGTCAATGTAGGAATTTACAAGGTAAGTTCCTCAGATAGAACACCAAAAGACACCGCTCACAAACAGATCACAGATCAATACACCAGTATTTTTGACATGGTTAAAACCATCAAAGAGGGAAACAGTCCACGACCTGAGCCAACACGGCCACTTCAGGAAATTTATTAATAAAAGAATGAAAATTTACATAAGCTTCTCTCATGAACAGTTAACCTACGAATGACCCTCCATGCTCTTTAAATAGAGATGATGGACCAATCAGGTGTTAAGCCACGGATCAAGTGTCGGTAATACCGAGGAGAGAATGAACCATCAGATCACTACATTTCGTGACCATCGGATTGTAAGTTTCAAAAGTACATAGTAAAGAAACACACTTTACCTAACTCTATACTAGACCAAGTTATACTTAACTATTTCCTATGTGTCGGAATATCCTAACATCCCCCCTTAAGAACAACTTGGGATAGGATTGAAGGATTTACAAATATGACACAATAGGAGAAGGAAGGAGGCACTAGAGCCTATCCCCCCTTAGTGACAACTTCCTGAACTCCAACCATAAATCGAAGTTTAGTAAACTTCTCCTCTGTGAGAGCCTTTGTAAAGATGTCTGCAACTTGATCATCTGTTGAACAATATTGCACTTCAAGAACATGGTCATGAATGAGCTTTCTGATGAAGTGCATGTGTAGTTCAATGTGTTTGCTACGCTGATGTGGACTGGATCTTTGCATAGTTGAATGGCACTTTGATTATCACACCAAAGTGTAGTCGGATGCTGCTGCTGAAAGCCAAACTCTGATAGGATCTGTCGAAGCCACAAGGCTTCCTTACTAGCTTCTACGGCACCACGATACTCTGCTTCTGCTGAAGGAAGAGAAATGGCACCTTGTTCCTTGCAAGCCCATGTAATAGGTCCTGAACCAAGAGTGAACACATAATCGGCAGTAGACTTCCGATCATCAGGGTCACCAGCCCAATCGGAATCAGTGAAACCAACCAATAGAGGAGATGCTTCGGCACTGTAATAAATTCCAAACTGAACTGTACCTCGAACATAACAAAGTATTCTTTTAGCTGCTTTCCAATGACTTTCATGTGGCTTTTGCTTAAACCGAGCAACAAGACCAACAACAAAGGAAAGGTCAGGACGAGTATGGGTTAGATTCAAAAGTTTTCCTACAAGTTGACGGTATAAGGTAGCATCAACTTTAGGGGAAGTACAAGTGACTGAAAGTTTGACTCCAGACTGAAAGGGAGAAGGAGTTGGCTTACAATCTTGTGAAAATGGCGTAGAAGATCACAGGCATACTTGGATTGGGAAAGGGAAATACCTTCCTGGGATTGCAAGACTTGAAGACCGAGAAAATAATGCAAGTGTCCTAAGTCTGTCATTTCAAACTTCTTTTTAAGGCTGGACTTCACATGGTTGATAAGGTTGGGATCATTACCAGTGAGGATAAGATCATCAACATAAAGAACAAGAATGATAAGAGACTTGCCCACTTTCTTGGTGTAGACAGTATTGTCAGAATGACACCTAGAAAAGC
>APFE030283333.1:37124-84433 GCA_000404065.3 Pinus taeda | reverse complement strand
AAAGGAACTATAGTATGTGAGAGCGTGTTGGTCATGCTCTTGTGAGCTAAAGTGACCTTGTAATAATTTGATGCAAACCTCTTGATTGATGTTACAAAAAATATACCATGAATACAATATTATGTGGTTGGTATAATTTGAATAGATTGTCCGTATATCATGGAAAAAGATGAATGTAAATCCATGGCAATTACATTCACGATTTATTTGCATACTAGATCAATAGAGCTCCACTGTCACAATTTTTGAACTATGTTGCCGAAATTTAATCACACAAATCAAATGGTTGAAGTTTAGTCACTACCAAAAAACACGGTCAATCATTTAAATTGTTGGATCGTGGCATTATTTTGAGATATATTGGAACCATCAGATGCTCGATCCTTTGATTAAATATGATGGTGAATATTGGAATAGATATTCACCATTCTACGCACCGGGAATGAAATTCTCCTTCTCTGGAAGGTTGCCACTCAACTGTTGAGTCGATAAGCTAATCTTTCACTTTAAGCAGCAAAGGGAATTTCGGCAAACCAATTTACTGGTGAAATTTGGTTTGAGTCGTTTAGGGAAAGCTGTCCAGAATATAGTAAGCTCACAGTCAAAACGCGTCCAAGAGAGCCAGAGAAAGGACATGGTACAATGTTATTTTATTTTAAAAGGCCGAAACTTGAACGTAGTCTGCATAACTCAAGTTGGTTTCCCTTTGTGAAGAGACAGGATGCACACCATCCGAGAGATTTGCACTATGAACACCATCGAATCAGTAGATGCTTTGGGGTCTATCTAAAAATCCAACATCGTGGTTTCGTGGAAATATATTATTCGTGTTGTAGATGATGATATATATCCATGCAACACGCAGTTGCGGTGCGACATGTGGTATATAAAATGTTGTATTCTAATTGGTCTACATAGGATGGATCTCAACATTAGATGTTACATAGTAGTGTGGGTATTGATAGAATTGTTGATGGCACTACTTTTTATTTTTTTTTCCATATAATGCAAAGTGTAGTTTAGAAAGTTTCTAATGAAAATTTGTTTACAAATTCATTTACAATGTTTTAATATGGGTAATTGTAAAATTTCATATTCTCAAATTAAATAATTTATTTTTAAAGGAGATTTTTTATTAATTTGTTTTCAAAGGATTTGGGAATTTGATACACATAAATTTTAAATTATGTTAATATTATGTATTCAGTGATGAAGTAATAAATGTTAAATTATATATTTAGTAATAAAGTAATATATGTTGAACAAGTTAAGATATAGATTATTGAATTTGAGAATTTATAACATTTATTACTTTATTTAAATATGAAATGGTACAATTGATCAAAATTATACAAAAGGAAGTTCTATTGAGATTTGAACTCATACAAAAGCGAGATAAATTGTGCAGAGTGTGGAGGTAAGGAGGAAGCTTTCTTCCTCCACACCTCCACACTCCACACAATGTATCAACCTTTTTGGTGTTCAAGCCACTTTACATTGATTTTAAATACAATAAAACACCTCGAACACACATTGCTTGGCACCGTTTGATCTCATTAATAATATTTCTATCTATTTTAGATCACATGAGGCTTACACATGTCATCTCTTATGCCACACATATAAAAATTAGAATAGTAAAAGTGCAAAGTATCGAAAACAAATAATAATGACCTCTAATCTTCATAGACTAATTTTTGCAAATACTCGAATAGAAACCATAATGTAATTGAGTATCAAACCATATATTACCTAAATTTCTCCCCGAGTACAAAAGTGAAATTTATAACTTAACTTGGGTTACAAAAGGAGGTTCTATTTAGATCTGGACTCATATGAAAGTGAGGTTCATTGTGTGGAGTATAGAGGAGGTGCAAAGGAAGCTTTCTTCCTCTGCACTCTACATAATGTATCAATATTATTGGTGTTCAAGCCACTTCATAGTTGTTTTAAATACAATAAAATGCCTCGAAAACGTATTGCTTGGCATCCTTTGTTTTCATTAATACTATGTATATCTATTTTAGATCATATGAGGTGTACGCATGTCGTCTCTTATGCCACCCATATAAAACTTAGAATAATAAAAGTGCCAAGTATTGAAAAAAAATTATGTTTCTTCCACATTTGGTATAGCTAAAAGTTTCAATCTATTTTAGATCACATGAGGCTTGCGTGTGTCGTCCACAATAGTGTGTAAAGTGGTCCTGGGAATAACTCGCAAAGCAATTATGTTATATTCTGTTACTTTCAATGAAATCTTAGCGCTTCTAAAAAATGCAACAAAAGTGTTTCTCGTTAGGTTTCTCGCAACACTGCATTGAATTTAGAGAAAGTAAGGTTATGTTGATCGACAAAAATGACCTTTCAACATTTTAAGGGAGACCACCCAGTCGGGAACTTAAAACAGTTCATTTTCCGTTAAAATGGTGATTATGACTAGTTCAATTGGGTCTAGTTACCCTCTCTCCATCTCTACTAGCTTAAAGTATGATTTTCACCTACCAATAGAGAAGAGACAATGGATTGACTCTTCTTGCTGATCAGGCAAGAAAATGTTCCTTAAGCTGACTATATGGCCCAGCCAGACCACTTTAAACACTGCCCATGTATGAGGGGACTTCTAGGATGTAAAAAGTAAAACTAAATGCAAAGTATAATCTAAGATGCATATAATCCTAGACCTATCTTGATTGAAGTAAGGATTAGTCCTTCTCTCAATCAAGAGAAAACAAAAAGGATAGGAAAAGAGACAGAAGTATGTTGAAATTGGAATAAGATAAATGAAAAGATCAAGGAAATAGTTGCAATATCTAATCCTTGTTCGATCAAATGTATACAAATAGATGCCCATTAAATAGGTAACAAACATCCAACTACAAACATCTCCAATTCCTAATAAAACATATGTACAGGAACAAAAAGATTCATGTCACAATATTGAAATAGTTCAAATACATGACATGTGGAAATCAAGACATCTATAATATTAAAATGTTAAATAGCTAGAAATTCAAGGAGATAATGGTATGTCCTTATACAAGTTCCAATTTCGAAACTCATTTCTGATTAACCCTGCAAGATAGCTTGACCAGATTCTAAATGAGCATTTTAGTAAACAATCAATAGTAGTGTTGAAAAGCCACATACATACTCATACTCCATAAATGAATTTGAAATCTGAAGATTTTATTTCAATAATAGAGCAAACAATAGTGTTGTACATTTGATTACAAAAATAAATATTATTATAAAAATGAATCAATTATATAAAACATCAGAGAATTACAATAGTGCAAGTCCTTTGTTGTCTCTAAATTGTTTCTTTGTCTGCACATATGGAATCTGATCTCACTACAATAGTGAAAATGAGTCTCAACTCCTAGACAAATAGGTTGTAATCTCTAGTATTACTCTGCCTCTTTTCTCTCGTATTCGAATCCTCCCTAAACTCAGACCAATAGTGGGTATTTATAAATGATTTAGAAATATATAAAAAATCCCCAATTTCTCCACAACAAAGTTAATTATAACATAGATGGATTTAATTGGAATTCTTGCCAAAATGCAGATGAGCAAAATAGAACATATTTCTCAGTTTGGTTTGTGCAGATAAGGATGATCCCACTTGTTTTGAACCGATAGGTGAAATTTCATGTGAGGAACAACTGATTCAACAACTTTCTTTTATTACAATATCCCTTTACCATCTGGAGGAATTCCATTGGTGATAAACTGGATCTGTTTCAATATTGGCCTTAATAGGAAATCTCTGTTATAACAGAAAACAAAATTAGCCATGACGTAAAACAAACTTTGTAAACAAACTCTAATTATGCCCAAAACCAATAGAAAAATCAATGGATTTTCAATTAATATAATAGAGGCCGAGGATGATACACGTGGCAAGAGCTGAGTGGTATCAGAGGTAAGCCCATAGGAAATTTTTATGATGTGCGCAAACAAAAATCGCCGATATTGGGAGGTTTTGATATGGAGCAGATGCGATATCTTATTGAACTCCTTTTAAATAGTGTAATGGGTTTGGATATCGAAGGTGAGTGGATTATCGTAAGTTGAAAGTTGGAGGGTCATGATTATCGAAGATCGGAGAGAGTGTTGTATCGGAGGTCGAGGATCATAGGTTATATCGCTATCGGAATATCGGAAGATTGCCATATCAGATTCCTTTAAATGTGTCTCAAAAGGAAATCTCTGATATATGCATTACCTTCGATATGCGAGAGTGGAATGTGGGTACAAAAATATGTCAGAGATTTTGGTTTTATGAACCAAAGTTTGCAAATTAAATGGACTTATATCGAAGATCTTTAATATTACAATATCCATGGATTCTGATATGTGTAATGAAAAGAGTTGCAACCACTTTATTTAATGGATTCGAACCTTTGGATAATTTTTTTATTAAGCCTCTTCATAATGTAGTTCAAACTTTGATATTGGGGATTCTCAAAAGGATTCTTTTGATGTCAAAGTCTCGATGACTCAAAACACATATATTACATTTGATACATGGATTATTTTCAATAGGTCTTTCTTAGCTTTTATCAATAAGCCAAAAAACCACTTTGTAATATAAGACTTGGTCTTGGTCTCAGGGGCTATTTTCATATTTAATCAAATTGATTAAAAATTAAAATAAAACTAATATTTACAAATAAAAGTTTATTATTTGCAAACAAATAAGTTTATAAAACAAAAGTAATGTACATTTTATACATTTTGTAGGCCAAGGCAGTGAAATGTCCAATCTTCGTTTAGGCACTATTTGCAAACCAAACAACCAAATGAGATCAAATGAGTTATGATAGGAAGAAAAAAACAGATCAAACTCATTGAAGCAATCCAAACTCAGAAAATCAGAAAGCGACATGTCCAAGATTCAATCAAAGGTACCCATAATGAGAATTAAGTGAAAAATGGGGGCAGGGTGTGGGGAAGGGGGGTTGTGTTTTTACCACAACATGTTAGCAAGCGACTAAATGTTGCACGATGAGGATGATGGTGTTCATGCCCAATTCTTTGGAAAGTGCTCTTAGGAGCCTAATTTTTGGGTTCTTTTGATTAAAATTTATTTTTAGATTTTATTAGAAAATTTGAAGGTTTTCTACTATGTTAAATTGATTTGTATATTCAAATATATAATTTAAATTTCAAAAGCATTACCTATGTTATTCTCATCATTCCCAGGAAAAACCAACAAGTGTCGAGTTACTGCCAGTTGTTCCTTGTTTATTTATAAGTGTTATTCATCTAAACTAGCTCATCATGTTATTTCCAAGAAAAACTAGCAAATGTTTAGACAATGTACTATGTTCTTCATTTATTTGTAAGTATTAGTCATCTAAACTAGTGCATCATGTTATTCCCCAAAAGAAAACAACACATGTCAAGTTAATGTACGTTGTTCTATGTTTACTTAGTATTTTTCATCTAAACCAGCTTGACATATCCTCTCTAAACATGTTCCTAAATGTCACAATTGAACTTGAAGTATAACTCTTGACATCTTGATCGACTAGCAGCCTTAATGATGATAACTTCTATCTGACCGACTTGATGTCACATGATCTGGCCAGAGAAATAATTCTTAGAGGTTTTATTTATGATTATCATGATGATGGTATGATACATGTCATCCACAACGATGCATAAAATGGTCTTGGGATTAAATCACAATGAAATCATGCTTCATTGTGTAGAAATTAATGTGTAGATTCAATATTGTTCATGAAATTTGCTAAATCACAAGACTTGAAGCTACTCTATTGATCTGTGGAAGTTAATTCAACATCTAAAACAAGAATCATAGACTTGCAAAAGGAAACATCACACATGCACAAAGATTTATTTAGGGGAAAACAACCGCTCAAAACCCCTTACTATCTAAATTGCATTAATCAAAGAATACAGAAGAAATGCAATGCTTGCTCAAGCTTGAGCATACCTTCCAAGTGTATAGTCTATCCCTTTTCTTGATTGTCTGAGTTTAGCCAAAACTTAGCCAATTCCAATCCTTCCCAATCTCTTATTTTCTTGCGCCATTCCCTTTGGAAATTGCCCCTATCTTTTAGGAATTTAACACCAAGGAATCGTGCAATAGCCTTAGGTAAATCTTTGATTGCATGCACAACCTGTACACATGGGAATATGATACAACTGATAGTACACTGCCTTAGAATCTCCATCTCAACTGAGTAACTCGAATTCTCTGCATGCAACAATTATTTTGGGTTGATTGATCAGTTAATTGATTGATCACTTAGTGTGGTTGAAGTTACACATCCACAACTTGACTTCCACTAGTTCTTCTAATAATTAGAGCTAGTTAAAATGACAATAACTCAAATTCATTGAAATATATTGCTACAAATTAGCAATCAATCATGTAGAAATGAACTCAATTGTCTCCAACTCAACTTTACTGAGTTAATTGAGTGACAAGAGTTATGTCACTTCAGTTAACTACCTCCAAGTATTATGCTAAAATAGAAATTCAAATTTTAATCTAGTTTGACCAAGGCAAAGTCAAAACTAGATTTCTTTGTTGTATTTTCAACACTTCCTCTCAGCAAAAAATGGATTATCAAATACCCCAATCCTGCTTCTATGGAACTCAAATTTGTCCCTTGACAAAGCCTTTGTCAAAATATATGCATCTTGTTCCTCTACCGGAATGTACTACAACAACATAATTTCCCTCTGCACACAATCTCATAGATGGTGATATCGGATGTTGATATGATTAGATCGATCATGAAATACTAGATTCTCAAAGAGTTTGATACAATTTTAATTGTCATAGTAAATCACAATAGGATCCATCTTTTGACCAAATAACCCAACAAGAATCTTTCTCATCCAGATAGTCTCACATGTCGCTTGACTTGCATCCATGTACTGTACTTTTGAGGAGATGATTGCCACATATCTATGCTTCTCATCGTACCAAGAAATTGTTGCGGACCCAACTTTGAAATTCCATCCTAATGTACTCTTCCTGTCTTATGGACTTCCCGCCCAATCCACATCTGTGAAGCCTTGCAGCTTCACTCTCTCTGTCCATCTGTACGAAAGAACAAACTGAATGGTGCCTTCGAGGTGCCTCAACACATGCTTTGTTTCCTTCCAATATAGTTTGGTAGGCTTAACCATTGGTTGACTTAGTTGGTTAACTGCATAACACATGTTTGGTAGTGTGTTCACCAAATACATAAGTGAACTCACAAGCTACCTATAAATGGTAGCCTCCACTACTTCACCTAAAGTAGCATCCTCTTTCCTCCAGTTTCCTGCTAGAGGAGTCTCCATGGCTTTTCACCTGTCCATGTCGAACCTCTGAAGTATATCGTTGGCATACTTTCCCTTAGAGACAAATAATTCCCCATCACCTTGCCATACTTCCAAACCAAGAAAGTAGTGCATGAGGCCCATGTCCTTCATCTCAAACTCTCTTACAAGGTCCTCCTTGCAAGATTTGATTAGCTGATCATCACCATCATCAACATATAACACAATATTCAATAATTTACCTTCTACCACAAGGTGATAAAGATTTGTATCTTCTTCACTTTTGGAGAAGCCCAAACTCGTGAGATAGTTATCGATCTTGGTATACCAAGCACAGGGTGTTTTCTTGAGTCCATACAATGCTCACTTGAGTCTACAAACATGTGAATCTCTGTCAAAGGTCTCAAACCCATGTGGTTGCTCAATATACACCTCCTCCTCAATAAATCCATTGAGGAATATTGTCTTCACATCCATCTGGTGGATCTTCCACCCCATCTGCGCTGACAATGCTAAAATTTGCTTGATGGATGAGTACCTTGCTATTGGAGCAAAGGTATCCTCATAGTCAATTCTCTCCACCTAAGAGAACCCCTTGGCCACAAATTTGGCCTTGTGTTTTTCTATGCTCCCAATGTATGCTACATCCTTTACCTTATAAAGCCATCTCGAACCAACCATTGATTTGTCTGTTGGTCTTGGGACCACTTCCCAAACATTATTTCTGGCAATGGAATCATATTCCTCTACCATAACATCAACCCATATTGGTTTCTCTATAGCTTCCTCGAATGAGGATGGCTCTATCTCTACCAGTTCACTCATAAGATCCATGTATCTAGTGTACCGATTCAGTGACCTCCTCTACCTACATTGTGATGTGGGTGCTCCCACATTCTCTCTAACATCCTACAATACTTTTGTAGCTTCCCTGATTCGAATACTTCCTTCTTTAGATGTTTCAGCTTGATTGGATGTCTCCACTCTTTGCTCCTCTACTTGTGGTTCCTACACAAGTTCTTGAGGTTTTTCCTTTGGGCCAAAATCTTCTGATCAGGTTGCAACTGAAGCTCCCTCTCAAGAGAACACCCCATTACCTTCTCCTCATCAAATTTTACATCCCTTCTAATCATTGTCATCTTGAGAGATGGAAAGTACACACGATGGTTGTGAGTTGTGTCTGTGTACCCCAAAAATATGCCCAACTCTGTTGTTAGCTCTAGATTTTTCCTTTCTTCCTTGGAAACATGACATTAAACTAATGATCTAAAGATCCTGAAGTGTAACACATCTGGTTTCTTCCCTAAAAATGATTCCTCTAGTGTACTCATGCCAAGAATCCTGTGAGAACTCTTGTTATGCAAATAGATTGATGTGTTGCATGGTTCATCCCATAAGTGTAGATGTAGGCTTTGGTCTTGCAACATCACCCTTGCCGCTCCCACAATACTTATGTTCTTCCTCTCAGCCACCCCATTCTATTGTGGGTTATGGGGTGTTTTCAATTCCCATCGAATGCCTTCCTTTGCATAGAAATTTTTAAACCCATTTGACATGTACTCACCACATTATCACTCTTGAGAGCCTTCACTTTCCTACCAGTTTCTCTCTCAACAATTGCTTTAAGCTCAACAAATTCAGAGAATGTATGGTCTTTCTTTTGCATGAAGTATATCCAACACTTTCATGAGAAATCATCTACAAATATAAAATAATACCTATGCTTCGCAGTGGAGGTTGTCAAGAAAGGTCCACAGACATCATAGTGGATCCTTTCAAGGACTACATGCGCCCTATTGTCCCAATCATTAAGGTGGATTTTGTGTACTTCCCCAACGTACACCCTTTGCAGGTACCTCATTGCTCTAGTTCTCCTTTGGGGAGACCTGTAGAAATTTGTTACATGAACTTCAATGCACTATGATGCAAATGTCCAAGTCTTCTATGCCATAATTCATTGGCATCTCGACTATGCACCTTATCTACTTTTGAGCTCAATGTTGTGTAGTCTTCCACATCTAATTTGTAGAGGTTTTTCACTCGAACCCTGATTTGCTTCACTTGTCCCGTGGTGATGTGTCTCAGGAAAGCATTCCCTTTGCTGAATATCACATCGTAGCCACAGTCTTCCAACAATATGCACACATGGGAATATGCTACAACTGATTGTACACTACCATGGAATCTCCATCTCAACTGGGTAACTCGAATTCTTTGCATGCAACAATTATTTTGGGCTAATTGACCAGTTAACTGGTTTATCACTAAGTGTGGTTGAAGTTACACATCCACAACTTGACCTCCACTAGTTCTTCTGACAGTTAGAACTAATTAAACTAACAATAACTCAAATTAACTGAAATAGATTGCTACAAATTAGCTATCAATAATGAAGAACTAAACTCAAGTGTCTCCAACTTGAATTTACTGAGTTCACTGAGTGACAAGAGCTATGGCACCTTAGTTAACTACATCCAAGTATTTTGCTGAAATAGAAATTTGAATTTTAATCTAGTTTGACCAAGGCAAAGTCAAAACTAGATTTCCTTGCTACATTGTCAACACATTGTGTTAGTTCAAATGAAATCTTAGTGCTTATGAAGAAATGCAATAGAAGTGTTTCTCAAGAGATGCAATTGAGAGTTTTAAGAGCAACAAGCAAGTCACATACAACAGATAAACTCAGATTGCAGTTAAATAAATCAGATAAACAAACATGGAGATAAGGTTTGTTATGGAGTGTAGAGGAAGCACAATGAAAGCTTCCTTTGCACTCTACACAGTGAAGGCTTCCTCCTCTCCTCTTCCCTTTGCATAGTGAACACTTCATTTGCATATTTGTACAACCCTGC
Organism: Pinus taeda; assembly: GCA_000404065.3. Taxonomy (NCBI): domain Eukaryota; kingdom Viridiplantae; phylum Streptophyta; class Pinopsida; order Pinales; family Pinaceae; genus Pinus; species Pinus taeda. Next base: position 74,270 of record APFE030283333.1, on the reverse strand, counting down.
CCCCAAACACACAAATTCTTTGCACACACTGTCTATTGCACTTCGCGCACACCCTTTCTCTGTACAACAAAATAATAGTGATTTGATATTCAATTAATATATAAAATATTCATCTGCATATTTGTTCAACCCCCCGTGCCCCTCCCGTGACCTCGCTTACATAAGGGACCTGGAAACCTGTAAGTTCTGGCATCATTGGGCATAGTTGTAATAGTGCCAAGCATGTGAATGTTAGAGCACTTACCAATGAAATGGCCACTCACAAAATTAACCTTTTATTGATTTTAAAATGATTTGTTAGGCACTGACAAATATCGAAAATAAATTGCCCTCCACTAGTGGAATTATGTCACATCAAAGCTCACTTAACTAATGTAAAATTATGAATTAGATTTCCAGAAATTAGAAAATTATTTTTGAATTTACAGAAAATTATTATTATTAAACATTTTCTCTAAACTTCAGTTAAAGTTACAAAAACTTGGCGAAATAATCGAGGACCAATGGACTTTGACCATAAGGTGAGTGATATAGTCCTTTGCAAGGCGAGGACTAATAAACACCGGGGCCTCTCCATATTGATTGCCAAATATGCATTGAATCAAGGGTTAGGTAGGTTCCTCATACTTTTTCTCTATATGGCTTGTAGGTTATGTTACATACCAACTCTTACGAGGAAAAGGGGTTCCATTCTTTAGCATCTTATCTTGTTCAATAGCAGTTGAGCAAGACATTTGAGAGTGTTCTTTTGTGAAATTGATAAAGAAAAATTCTATACTAGTCACTCAAACCACAATGTCAAAATATAACTCCATAATAAATTTTCATTCCATTGTATATGCATTTTTTATAACTAAACAAAGAGAAAAAAAATAGAATTTACATATTTTCTCTCGTTCTTCATTTCCCAAAATAAAAATTGGTATTCATTACTATAAATAATATATTTATAAATTTTATTTCAATTCTTTTATAAATTTAAACAAAATTAATAATTAATTTAATTTTAAGAAAAAAATAATTTATATAATTTCCAATTTCAAAAATATAAATTCTTAAAAATACAAATGAATAAAAAATGGTAACTTTCAACCTCACCCCTTCCAGATCCTATCAAATCCTTATGTCTGCTATTACAACGGAAAACTTTAAAATCCATAGTTTTATTACAAAATTTGAAGCCTTAATTTATGCAGCGATAGATATTAACTGGCTATACCTTATTTTTATTAAAAGTGGAACATTATTTTTTTTTTTTGGCTCGAAGTGATGACATTACAATTTATTATTTATTTTAAATGAATCATAGTAATGGAAGTGTTTAATTTTATTAATTTGTTTTTCACTAAAAAATTATATGGTATTTATTTATAATTTAATATTAGAAATTCAATTTTTGTTATTTTTGTTATTTATATTTAAATTTAAATTTATTTGTAAAGTGATTGATTGAGGTTTTATTATGGGTTTTTTAGTAATTTCAAATTTTTATTAGTTACTAATTTATTTGTTTTTAATTTTTCTTTTTTATTTAATTTTTAATCTCTAATTATTCTATTTTCATGAATTATAATTTTTTCACCATATTTTCAATTTAAAATGATTATTATTATATTAAAAACATATTTAATACATTAATTATAAAACAATTAATATATAATAAAAATGAAACACATACAAAGATATATGTGTTAATATAAAAAAATATTAATAATCACATTTCTTAATTTTCAGTGATAGCATTCAATAATACAATATTTATTAATTTGTTTATTTTTGTGATGAAATTTTTTCCTTTATATTATTTTTATTTAATTTATAAACTATATTTAAATTAAAACAACTTATACTAACAATTATATAACCCTTATATATTAATTTATAATTTTGTTTTTTTAATTAAACAAAAAATTAACCTATAAAGATTAATGTTTATGTATTTGTATAGTGAAATTGTATTATTTTGATCTGTATATTTTAGGCCTGGTCACGTAGCCTGGAAGGAGTGCATACCCCATTGCAAGTTATGGTGGGCATGCTGCTAGGTTTCACCACAGCCATCGCATGGTATTATGCATGGAACACAGTTATGATCAGACATTTATATTTTTTCAACAAAGCTAGAATATTCCTGCATCTCGCTTCGTTTATTGCCGTGTTGAATCTATGAGCTTTGGATCTTGATTAGTTAAGGATTTTAGACAAATCCATTTTTCAACCTTGGAATATCATTGTGTTTTTTTATACACAAAACTAATATTTATTTGATTATTTAGATTATGTAAGTTTAACACAGTCAATGTCTTGTGTTAAGACAATATTTTTTTATTAATGATGATATTTAATGAAGAGCTAAATGCTATTCTCTGTATGTTTTTTTCAAAATTGTGTTTGTATTTTAAAATGATGTAGAAATGATTTTTTTTATGATATGTTTTCTGATTAATTTTAATCAAAATTTTGGTGGAGATTTTTAAAAATTTGAGTTTAAGTTGTTTAATTTACAAAATTGGAGTGTCCAAGGGTTTTTCAAAGTGTTGAATCCATTTATGCATTCAAAACAACGAAAAATCACATTTTTTTAAAATTGTTTTACTAAATTCTAGTGAAAAAGCCTATTTCATCTATAAGTTAGATTAGACCTTCTAAAATTATGTGAAAAAATTCCATGTAAATAAAAGATTATGATGATTATATTTTAGTATATTTTTAATAATATGATTTTTTAATAAAAACAAAAATACAATATATTTAATTTCTTGATTTATATTTAGATGTATATTTTATAAGATAATTGTTAATGATGATAATTAATGTTTATTAAAGTTGAAATGGTTTATCTCACTTTTAAAGGTAAGAGATTATTTTGAATTTTTTGTTTGAAGGGAAGAGCTCTAAGATCATCATAGTTTTATGTGGCAATTTTTTTTTTTTTAAATTTAGATAGAATGTGAATATAGGCTGGACAATTTAAGAGAAAGTGCCTTTCATTTTCAACCCCTTTAGTGTTGTAAAAGTGACAAAGTTTTTCATCCCATGATGTTTTGGAAATTGCTAACATCCACTTTCACTATGAAGCCCCTGATAATTTGTTCTTGCTTTAGCAATTTGATTCTCTAAATTGGGGTTGATCACCTACTTATAATATTTTAGTTTCATTTTCCCCTTTAACTCAATATTATTTCATAATTTTCCCTTAAATTTTAATGTAATAATATTTTTAAAATTATCTTTATTTTGCAAAAGAATCTCTTTTTTTCTGGTCCCGAGAATGGGTGGAGTTTGGTGGAGTTTCCAACAATCCTAATCCAGTACAGAGTTTGTTTCCCAAAATTTTGACAAAAATAATATTATAAATTAAAAATAAAAAAATATTTTATTAATATTTTAAATAATATTACTTATGAAGTAGGTCGATTGGCAATCCTGTGCTATGAAATATTATGTCAACTATGGTATTCAAATAAACTCAAATAATACTATTATATTTTTTTCATTGATTAATTTAGTGCTAGTAATAATTTAATAGTGTTAGTCATATGTTCTATATCTTTTGAATATATAAATTAGTCACATGTTCTATATCTTTTGAATATATGAATTAGTTTAGACTTAAGAAAAAATTATTCAAGTGAAATCACATCTACATTTTACATTTTTATAGTTGAAGCATTTAGAACCATTCAATGTAATTATATATATAATATATAATAAACATGCAACTAAATGATTAAAATAAACATGGTATATATATTATATATATATATAAACATGCAATTAAATGATAATAAAAAATTAAAACAATATCATTAAATAATGTAAAAATACCACAAAGAAGTTTCAATAGGCAATAAAATATAACATTTAATAATATTTATTTATATTTATCATTAAAATATTATTTTAATTAAGGCAGTGAGACTATTTCCCTTTGGATTTTAAAGTTATAATATTAAATAACATAATATTTTAATATAATATATTATATTAAAATATATTATATTATTATTTTTAATCAAAATTATAATAAAAAATAATTGTTTTTTATAAGGTATTTATTAAAAAATATATATTAAATGAAATTTATATTTAATATTATTTTTGTTTAAATATTAAAAAAATCTGCAAAATTTAAAAATTATATAAAAAAATTATATACTTTTTTAATTATTAGTTTATTAAAAAATTATTTATATATAATATATATTATATATATATATATATATAATATATATATATATATATATATATATATATATATATAAAAGATGAAGAACATTTATTAAAAATGTAAAATGTTATATTTGATTTTAACTAGCTTAGATTCATTTAACTTTGGATCTATTAAGCATCGAGAGGGATCAAATCTCCCGTGGTGCAAACTTCTTTTTTCAGTGCAAAATTTGAGGAAATGTTTGCACTTTATTGTTAGAGTGTAAACCTAATAAGATCCTTTGTTGTACCGTAAAACCTAGTAAGAATATATAACTTTGTCTGTTATGAACATCTGAGAAACATGTTCCAGTGAATTTTCATGTGGAGGCTAAAACTAACAGTTGACATAGTCTAAATTGAGCAACTTCAATAAATTTTAATGCGAACAAAAAATTATAAACAACATGTAACACTGCATGCACTAATTTTTTTTTTTTTCATGCCCACATTTCTCTACATATTGAAGAGCAAAATTTCAAACATTAAAATAAAATGAATAACATACGAAACAACCTGGAAAAATATTATCTTTGAAGGTTATGTAACAAAGTGAGCAAGGTTGCTTTTCACAAATTTTACTTGGAAGACATGCATTCACAAAGCTATAAAGTCTTCATTTAGTGTGTATTTATTGAGTGGTTTTCTTTGTCAAATCAGATGTGAAAATTGCTTAGGGTTATGGTATTTGTTGTTGAAATTAGGATTTATTTTAATCTAGCTAAAAGCTTTTATTGCAATGAATGTCTCACATTAGCGAATAATATCTTTAAATAGGCTACATTAGAGAAAAATACCACGGGTTGTTAAAACCTAGAGCCCAAAAACATCTGTAAATTTACTATTTTATCTCAATTTTATTTTATTTTTATTTATTTTATTTTTTTAATTTTTAATGTAATTTGACCAAGTCAAAATGTTTACATAATGTATGTAATACTTATGAGCTCAACATTTAAAAAATATTCACATATTTAACTCCTATACATCTAACACCTACACATTTAACATCTAATGCCTACACATCTACCCCAGACTAGGTTGTAGAGCTCCTCTCGGCGTAAAAATGTAAGATATTTATTTGGAATTCTTTAAAAGTTTATTTTTATCTTTAAGAGATGTGTTTCATGATCATCATAGTTTTACTGAGTTAAAAGATCGAAAAGGATGGTAGTGTGGTAAATATTTTGAAATCTAAATTTAATCAGAGTATATGATGGACAATCTAAGAGAGTGTTGCTCACTTTCCACACCCTTAGTTTTACAAAAGTGACAATCTTTCAATCCAAGAGGTTTTGGAATTTACCAATGCCCAGTTTTTCTATTGAGTTCAAGTGAATTTTTTCTTATTACAACAAGGCTTATTTTCTTCTTTACACTAGTCAAGAGACTCATAAACTTTTGGATTTCGAGATTTGGTTTCATTGTCTGTTTATAATATATTATTTTCTTTTTTCCCTCTAACTCCTTATCACACCATATTTTATTCTTGATATTTGAGGTAATAATATTTTTAATATTATCCTTATCTAGCAATCATTCTTTATACCCAAATGGTATAACTAAGACGGGGCATTCTTATGCCATCTGCATTTGAACCGAAAGTGGTTTTGGCTAGAGTTTGAAGCAATTTTAGGAAGCCTTTTATTTTTTGTTTATTTAACCTCTTCTTATACACTATACATCTAGTCATATCTATGCTCTCAATTATAGAAACAATTGTGTAGATGAGGAGGATAAGATAAAGTGTATTTCCTCTAATTTTGAGATCATAAGTTATAAATTACTTTTGGATTTCTTATATCTTTTTTCCATTAGTCTTTGGAGATACTATATCACAAACCCCACATCCATATAAAATAACAAGAATAACAAGAGTCTCAAAGAGATTACGTGTGTGTGTGTGTGTGTGTTGATTTACAATTGTTTTCAAGTCCATAATAAGCTTTCCACCCTCCGTTAATCCTTTTACCAATACTACAATTCTAATTGATCTTGTGGTTGAGTTGACCATCTGAGGAATGAGACTAAATATTGATAGTACAAAAATGTCACAAATGCATAAAAAAATAAAGTGGACAAAAAAACAATATGAAAGGAGCTTAATAATTTTTATTAAATGGTAAAAGTGTCATACAACTACATCATGAGAAACTTCATGGCTTTTACAATGGTGAAAGTTTGTATTTATATTATTTATGGGTGCCTTTTCATCGAGAGTCACACACTTTCATTGATTTCAAATACTATGGGTAAAAACCATGAGTAAATAACACAAATCATTATGGTAAAATCTAATGAATGGTTTTCCATGGTAAAAGCTAATTGTATGATTATATTTTTATTTTATTTTCTTCCACCTTTCAAATACCAAAGGTGGGTACTATGGTTTACCAAAAACATGGGTTTGTAAACTACAAATAGTAGAAAACAATTATTGACTGTGGTGATTCATTGACATTTACCTGCATCAATCCTCCCCCCTTAGGAAGCAATGGTCTCTATTCTCTCATCAGATGGGAAACATTCTATTGAATTTGGTTCATGGCGAGCCACTTTCCTTGGTGAAGAAGTTGCCCTACTTTGACAACTTGATAGAGTTATATGTTCTGCTATTGGTTATCCTTCATATTGGTGTCCATAATGTGATTAGTTGTAGCTTGTTTAATGCAATAAGGATTGAGTTCAATGGGAGCCAGTTTTTCAGTTACCTTTGAGGTGTCCAACAAATTTGGGAAATATGGTTGAAGAAGCTCCACATTAAACATTGGGTGCAAGCCAAGGGAAAGGGGAGTATTCAATTCAAAAGAATTTTCATGCAAACCTTTGTGCATGTGTAAGGACCATAGCAGAGTGGTTTGAGCTTCCTATGGGGTCCTGTGAGGTGCTCTTTATGAAAATGTATCCACACTTTATCACTAACCTGAAACTTGTGTGGAACCTAACGCTGGTCATATCATTGCTTGTACTTGGGATTGACTTTTTGTAAGATGTCATGAACTTGTTGTGGTAGGCGTTGGATCCATTCAACCATTTCTGTTGTTTTATCTTCTTTGGCCTGATCATGGGAGGACTTTGTTGGTGAAAATGTAGTCAGAAGAATAATATACATGGGGGTTGCTAGCTAGAATCTTGAACATGTTTGAAAATAGTTGTGTCCAATAGTGTTGTGGAGAGCTATGTTATAGCCATGCTAAGCATATAGAAGCATATTATCCCATGTATGTGGATATATGACCTGGAAGTGTAAAGGAACCCTTATAGATGAGGTGAATATGTCTTTGGACCCTTCTACAAGCTTTTCTACCTGTTTATGTTATGTAAAGAGAGATTGTGTTGAAGCTATGGTGATTGTAGTGACCCTTTTCTTTCTCTGTTTTTTTGTGCATGTCCCCAAGAAGGTCGAGGTATAATGAGTTGGCACTTGAACTAGTTGATCCTTTGTAAGACATCCCCACTGACACCAATCACCTCGCATGGTGGAAGAAAATAAAGATGAGGGAGAAGGAGATCCTATCAAATTGTTGCTTGAAGAAGCCCTTGAGTGGTAAAGGAACGAGATAATGGACAACTTTTCCCAAATCCCTCGGCACATGCCCACCAGTGACGCATCTTTGTCTAGTAGTTACTTCAGAGGCATCACTCCCTTAGAGGTTCAAGTGAAATTCGATATCCCTATATTCAAAGGTCTAGTAGTTACTGGTGGGAAACTTACTGTGAGACAAGGGCCAAGGAACCCTCTTTGTTTACAACTGCCCCCCCTGGAACTCTTCTGAGATGTTGTGAAGGGATAGTATTACCCTGTGGGAATTTATGAGGAAAAGTACATTCAATGGACCACACTACGACAGCAAAGGGATCAAGATGTGCATGAGTTCAGAGAAATTTTTCATACACTACGCACAAAGTTGGGTATCAAAGACACTAAGTGACATCTAGTGCTCAAGTACCTCTCTTGTCTACACAAATATATTTAGGAAGAAATGTATTTCATGTGCATCTCCTCACTTAGTGCAACATACCAATATGCTTCCAAGATTGAAAAATAAATAAACAAAAGAAGTGTGACTTTGGATCCATGAATTAGAAGAAGGGCAAGAGTGCCCCCAACCCACAAAAAAAAGATAGAGCCAAGGTGGAGTGACCTAAGACAACCCATAAAAGTCGCAAGCAAAGAATGACACCACAAATACGAATAAGGACATGGGAAATTGGTACAAGTTCCACAAGAGCCCCACTCACAACACAAATGAGTGTCGCACCAAGAAAACATTGGTGGTTGAGCTGAAAGTTTGAGGGTATGATGCATGTTCTAATTCTGAACCAAAACCTGACAAGGGGAATGACAAGGGGAAACATATTAGTGATGCAGAACCCAATTCCATTTTTGTCACCACCATGGTCCACAAGATTGAGCCCGAAGATCCAGAGGCGGGGGGAAATCTCTTCCACTCATAGATATGGGTGAAGAGTTCTCTGTTGGAATTCATTGTCAACAACAAGAGCCAAAAAAACCTCATTTCAGCAGAGGTTGTGAAGCAATTGTGCCTACTATCCACACCACACCCGCATTCGTACACCATTAGGTGGCTTCACCAAGAATGAGATCTCCATGTTAGCCAACAGCGTCGCCTTCCCTACAACATCAAGCCCTTCATGGATGAGATACTATGTGACCTTTCTCCTCTTGATGTTTATGATAAGTTATTTGTCCAACCATACTTGTGGAAGCATTATTTTGTTTATGAGTCCAGGCATCACATTATTTTATTACTTTGGGAAATAAGCTATATAGGATACTAGAGGTAACATCGCCTACTGCCATCTCTTTGACCTCTGCTAAGTAATGCAGTAAGATCATCTCCCAGACCGGGAAATTTGTTTCTTTATGATTCACTCTCAAAGAAAGGGGAAGATAGTGGTCACATCCATGGCCCCCTGGAAGGGTTCCCCCACGTAGCATAAGCAGGTGGATAACGTCGTGGGAGAACAAAGGGACATATTATCCTCATCCACACGGTTACCTTTGCATTTCCAGGTCAAGCATTCGATCCATTTGACTCTCGTAGCACCTATACCCAATGGGTCGATATATCGATGCTCCATTCTATAAAATGAATAAATCAAGCGGTAGATCTAGGAGATGTTATAAAAAGGACACATCTGACCAAGTTACTCACCTTGTGGGAGCCTGATTATACTTGTACAAAAGAAAGATGGAACCTAGAGACTCTACATTTATTATCGGGCACTAAACAAAATCACTGTCATGAACAGGTATCCAATCCCATGGATTGCGTACATTCTTGACTAGCTAAAGGGGGCCAAGTATTTCAGTAAGATTGACTTGAAGTTTGGCTATCACCAAGCATCAATAGAACCCATATATGTATGGAAGACTACCTTCAAATCCAAGGAGGGAATTTTCAAGTGGTTGGTCATGCCTTTCAGGTTAATAAATGCCCCTGCAACTTTTATCAGCCTGATGGATGACATCTTGCGTCCCTTCACTATCTCTCTCATGGTTGTATATTTGGATGACATCCTCATCTTCATCAAGAGTTGGGAAGAGCACCTACAATACATTTGGCAGGTCCTTCAAACCTTGCGATGACACAAACTATGTGCTAACTTAGAAAATTACACATTTGGCATGGGACAGGTCCAATATCTGGGCTACATCATTGATGAGAAATGTTTGCATGTGGATTTGGCTAAGATCCAATTCATTCGAGATTGGCCAGCCCCGACCACTCTAACAGAGTTTCGTAGATTTTTGGGCCTTGCCAAATTTTATCAGAGGTTCATGTTGAGATTCTCTCATATCACTTGGCCTCTAAGTCAGGTTACCAAGGGTGGAGCAAAAGCAAGGTTTTTTTGGTCTGATTCCCAACAGAAGGCCTTCGTGGAGCTGAAGCACCGCCTTTTCTCTCCACCTGTACTCACATTGTTAGACCTGCAAAAACCATTTGAAATTGAGACAGATGCCTATGACTATGTTATTGGTGCATTTCTCACCCAACAAGGGTATCCGATGACCTATCATAGTCAGAAACTTTCCGATACAATTTGGAAATACCCCACCTATGATAAAGAGATGTATTCCATCGTGCAAACGTGCCGACAATGGAAAATTTACATTATGAGGAAGGAGACAGTCATCCACATAGATCACCAACCTCTTCAGTTTTCCAAACACAAGGGAAGTTTCATAATGATTAACGTCAGAAGTGGTCTACATATCTACAACAATTCCACTTGAACATTAAATACAAGAAGGGAAGTACTAATCATGTTTTAGATTACCTTAGTCGGCCCCTTGTTGCAACATTGACTATTGTTCTCAACTCTTATGGCCATGAGACATCCGGAGGGCCGCAATTATACAAAAATGATGCAAAGTTTGCCACCACATACCATATGCTAGTGGATGGAAATAAAGTTCCAGATTTCCACCTCTAAGATGCATTATTATGCTACCTGGGCCACCTTTGTGTTGCTTCAAGCGAGTGTGTCAAGCTTATTTGGAAGGAACACTACAGTTAGGTCACATGATACTTAGGTTTGGAGATAATTGTAGTAGTACTAAAGAAGTATTTTTATTGGCCAAAGCTCCAATGGGGCGTTGAAAAATATATCATATAATGCATTGTCTGTGTGATTTCCAAGCCAACCATTAAGAAGCAACGCCTGTACACTCCTTTACCTTCTCCTAGCCATCCTAGGGAATCCATCTCCATGGACGACTTTTTGGGCCTGCCTTCTACCAAGCATGGTAATGACTATGTATTTGTGGTCATGGACATATTTTCTAAGATGGCTATATTGGCGGCTTGCAAGAAGAGTATCATGGTAGAGTACACTATCAAACTCTTCTTTGAATGAGTATGGGTACATTTGATAATCCCACAGACCATTACATCAGATCGAGATAGCAGTTTCTTAAGCACATTTTGGTCGAGCCTCTAGACATTATTAGACATTAATCTCACCAAGTCGACTACATTCCATCCCCAGACTAATGGCCAAACTGAGGTCACCCACATGATGATAATGCACATACTACGCATGTACAACTCCAAGTTTCCATCAACTTGGGATGAGAGTCTTCCTTATGTGCAACACATTTATAACAGATCTCTCCATAGCTCGACTGGCCAAAGTCCTTTTCAAGTGGGTTTGGGATTTCAAATATTGTGTCTAATTGTGTTGATATGCCTCATGCGACTACATAGACAAAATCCACAGATGTATAGTCTGAGGTTGATAAAGCAATGCAGTTTATTTAACCCATCCAACACATTTGCCAACAAGTGCATGACATCCTGAATAAGTCTAATTCCAAGTACAAGCAGCAACATGATCAACATTGGGTGCCACACAAGTTCCAAGTGGGTGACAAACTTTGGTTGCATTTGTAAAAGGAACATCTTACTAGAGCCCTTCAGAAGCTCAGAACACTCTAATATGGGCCTTACACCATCACCAAGGTTGTGGGAGACAATGATTTTGAGCTAAACATTCCCCCATTCCTTGGCTTGCATCCAATGTTTAATGTGGACTACCATCATCCATACTTTCCACCGTTACTAGACACATCAGACATTGTAGAACAACTAACACCAACATAGATAAACTCATACTACATGGAACATGCCATAAATGATCAGATCATGCACATGAAAATCAAGAACACTCACCAGCAAAATATCCAACTGTATCAGGTTGTCAAAGTTGACCAACTCTTGCACCAAGGCAAGTTTCTCACTAGGGACCAAGTTCGCAGAAGTTTCCCCATCTCATTGAGGCACTCAACGCACTGGGGACTATTGCTTCATAAGGGGGGAGGACTAATCGAAGTGGATATTGGTGGCCACCCGACTATTCCACTTGGACCCCCACCATTGTCTCTTTCAGTTTCCTTAATTGTAGTACAATTTACTATTTTTAGCATTTTTTCGGGTCATGAACTTTTGAAGTCATTTTGAGGCCCTAAACAACTTCTTTTTGGAAAAAGGGAAAAATTTTCATCTAAGATATGGGTTTGCAATCAAAATTTCTAGCCCTTGGGTAGATATTTCCAATGAGGTATCGTATACGTCAAGCAGAGATCATATACCAAAGTTACGACCCTAAGAAGTTGATGTACCAATTTACCCCAACGGGGCCCACATACTTTTGACGTTTCATCTCTTTGGGTTAGGTTTTTAGATGTTTAGGGTTTTCCGTTGTTTTTCAATAATAAATAGGTCTTCGAGCCTCATTGTAACATAGTTCAAAAGGCATGTAGCCACCACATCTCTTTTCAGAGATAAGCTACCATCGCCTAAGCTAGTTCATTTCCATTCTGCATGTAAATAGTTTTTAGTACTTTGCTATCAATGAATTGAAGTTTTTTTTTCGTTGTATCTTTATGTTTTTATTTATATCTATATTTCATTTTGTTCCTTCATAAAATTCGAATCAATGGTATCAAAGTGGTCTTATCTTTCTATGTTTTCCTGTGCATGTCCCCAATGAGGTTGGGGTATAAGGAGTTGGTACTTGAATTGGTTAAGCCTTTGCAAGAATGTTCCTTCCAACACCGACAAAATCCCATGGAAAAAAAAATAAAGATGAGGGTGCATGATATCCTATCAAATTTTTGATCGAAGAAGCCCTTAAGAGGAAAAGGAATGAGATGATGGACAACTTTGCCCAAATTCTTCGACAAATGCCCATTGGTGACACACCTTCATCTAGTAGTCACTTCGGAGGTGCCACCCCCTTAAGGTACAAGTGAACTTCAATATCCCTATATTTAAAGTTCAAATAGATGCAAATGTTGTAGATAAATGGTTGAATCCATCGGAAGGTTATTTTTCGGTCCATAGTTTCTCTGATAGGGAGAAGATTAGTTTTGCATTGCTTAAGGATGCCCACCATGTTAAGGATTGGTGGGAAACTGACTGTGAGAAAAGGGTAGAGGAACCATCTCTATTTATAGTCACCCCCTCTTGGACTATTTTCGATACATTGTCAAGGAACAACATTACCCCGTGGGGAGCTATGAGAACAAGTACATATAGTGGACCATACTATGACAGCAAAGGGGCGAAGATGTGCATGAGTTCACAAATATTTTTCATACTCTATGCAAAAATTTAGGTATCAAAGACCCTGAGTGACATCTGGTGCTCAAGTACCATGATTGTCTACATAAAAACATTCAAGAAAAAATGGATTTCTTAGACATCTCCTCACTTGGTGTAGCATATCGATATGCTACCAAGATTGAAGAAAAATTTAAACAAAATAAGTTGGACTTTGGATCTATGAATCAAAAGCAGGGCAATAGTGCCACCAAACCACAGAATAAAGGATAGAGCTAAGATGGAGCGACCTAGGACAACCCATCGAAGCTACAAAAAGAATGGCACCATGAAGACAAAGAAGGACACGGGAAAGCGGTGTGAGTTCCACAAGAGACCCACTCACAATACAACTGAGTATCGCGCCAAACAGTCATTGTTGGTTGAGATGAAAGCTTCATAGTCCAATGCATGTTCTGATTCTGAGCCAAAACCTGAGAAGGGGGAGAATATTATTGACGCAGAACCTAATTCCACCTTTGCCACCACCAAGGTCTAGAAGATTGAGCCCGAAGATCCAAAGGAAGGGGAGTGTCTCTTCCACTCATAGATGTGGGTGAAGGGTTCCAAGCATCCACGAACCTTGGATGAGAGCCTTCCTTATGTGTAGCACAGTTATAACAAAGTTCTCCATGGCTCGATTAGCCACAGTCCTTTTCAAGTGGGTTTGGGATTTCAACCATTGTGTCTAATTGATGTCGTCATGCCTCATGCGACTACATAGACAAAATCCACACATATACAATATGAGGTTGATAAAGAAACTCGGTTTATTTAACACATCCAACACATCCGCTAGAAATTTCATGACATATTAAATAATTCCAATGCCAAGTACAAGCAATGGCGTGATCAACATCGGGTGCCACACAAGTTTCAAGTGGGCAACAAAGTTTGGTTGCATTTGCAGAAATAATGTTTTAACGAATCCCATAGGATGATTAGACCACTTTGATATGGGCCTTACGCCATCACCAAGTTTTTGGGATATAATTATTTTGAGATCAATATTCCCCCATTCCTTAGCTTGCACCCATTTTTCAATGTGGTCCACCTTCGGCCATAATTTCCACAATTACTGGACACATCAGATGTTGCAGAACAACTAACACCAACAGAGCTAAACCCAGACTTCATCAAACAAGCCACAACTGATCAAATCATGGACACACATATCAAGAACTCTCACATAAGAAGATCCAACTATATCAATTTGTCAAAGCTAGCCAGCTCCTGCACCAAGGCAAGTAGCCCACGAGGGACCAAGTTCAGTAGAAGTTTCCCCATCTCATGGAGGCACTCAACACCATGGGGATCATTACTTCGTAAGGGGGAGGAATGATCCAGGTGGATATTAGTGGCCACCCACCTAGTCCACTTGGACCCCCGCCATTTTTTCTTTCAATTTCCTTAATTGTAGTACAATTTACTATTTTTAGCAGTTTTTCAGGTCCTAAACTTTCAAAGTCGTTTTGAGGCCCTAACCAATGCTTTTATTTGGAAAATAAGAAAACAAAAGTTGTGTGATTTTTTTTAGGAGCTGAAAGTTGTATATGTCATATAGATGTTTCTAACAAGGTATCGTATGCGTCAAACGAAGATCATATGCCAAAGTTACAACCCCGGGAAGTTGATGTACCAATTTACCCCAATGGGGCCCACAAACTTTTGACACTTCATCTCCTAGGGTTATGTTTTTGGATGTTTAGGGTTTTCCATTGTTTCTTAATAATAATAAGGCCTTTGAGCCTCATTGTAACACATTTCAAAAGGCATGTCGTTGTCAAATCTCTTCTCAAACATAAGCTACCATTGCCTCATTTAGTTTCTTTCCATTATGCATGTAAACAATTTCAATGCTTTGTTATTAATGAATTGAAGTTATGTTTTTGTTGTATCTATGTGTTTATGTTTATATATGTATTTCATTTCATTCCTTCATAAAATCTCGATCATCCTTAGCTTTGGTTGAACACTTTAAAAAACAAAACATCACATTTGTATTGAAAATGTGAGTATTGAAAAGGGGAGTGTCTCTTCCACTCGTGGCTTCCCCTCACATAATTTTTTGTAGATCTTGATCTTGTAACATAGCTTTTACACTTTCTTCAATGGATCAATTCTTTCGTTCTACAACTCCATTTTGTTCAAGATTATATGGCACTATAAACTCCCTCTTAATCCTAGATTCCTTATAGAATGCTATAATGTCCTTGGTTGTATACTCTCCTCCATTATCATACCTTAGTATCTTGATTCTTCTTTCTGTATGGTTCTCCACTTCAGCTTTGAATTCTTGAAATTTTGTAAATACTTCGTCCTTAGTTTTCATTAAGTAAACCCAGGTCTTTCTTGAATGATCCTTTACGAATGTGACATAGTATAGGTTGCCTCAAAGATATTTGGGAGTCATAGGATCACATACATCGAAATGAATGAGACCTAAGCTTTCTTTTGACCATGAAGCACTGCTTCCAAATGGTCTCTTGGTATTCTTACCCAATGCACATCCCTCATATACTCCTTCGTGATCTTCTTTCAGTTTAAGTATTCCATCTACTATGGAACTTAAAGTTGGTAGGATATTGAAATGAAGATGACCAAATCTTCTATGCCATAGTTCACATGGGCTAATTTTGACGTGAGCTAAGGCTTGAGCTAGAGGATATATCTGCTTGTAAATTCTTCCTTCTCGAATACCAATTACTCTAGCATTCTCTATGTTTAAGGTTTTACTCCATACAACAACTTTTCCATCAATGAAATCTACTCTATCACCCTTATCTTTTAAACTTTAAATGGAAATTAAGTTCTTATGCAAACCTGGAACATGTAGGATGCCATTAAGGTGAATGTTGCTTCCATTCTCCAACTCTATAGAGGCTGATCCAATACCTCTTACGAGATATATTTTGTTATATGTTATGAAACCAACTCATAATAAGATAGAAAAGAGAGATAAATGCCTTAGAATCCAGCCTCTTCAAGGGGGCAACCTCCTTTACATTACGCAAATGAACAATTCTTGGATGATACAAATGACAAGACCTCCTTTCTATATATAGGAGTCTAAGGGTCAATAATATAATTAGAGCCAACATAACAATAATAAGTAAGGGCACGATAATAACAAAAGTGGGCTTCTATGGGGCATAATAATAACAATAGGGGACTACATGGGCACAATCATATAATAAGGGGGTTGTACTAAAACAATAAGGGGTTACACTAGTAGTATAGGGACCTAAACAGCCCTCTCTTCAAAAAGTGTTGTCCCAATGCTTGAGTAGTTTCTTGATGCTTTTGTATAAAATTCTTGTCCTCCCATGTGGAATATTTAGCGGGTAAGTTCTTCCACTTGATGAGATACTCTGAAATTGATCGATTTCATAGCTGTCAAGTTCTTGTTTCTGTGACTGCTCCAGGTTCAATATGATTTTTCCTTCCTTGTCAAGTTTTGGAAATATTGTTTGAACTGGGATGTTCTGCAACTTTTGAATGAGTGGCCACACTTCTTTGTCCTTATTCCATTCATCTCTTGCTTCATTTATCCAATCTGGTTGGATAATAGAAATAGCACAAAACAATGTTTCCACATCCTCATCCTTTCTTGAGAGTGCATCTGCAACAACATTTTGCTTCCCTTTTCTGTAGATGATGTCAAAGTCATAACCCAACATATTTGTGACCCATTTTTTCTGTTCTTCTAAAGATAATATTTGTTCTAAAAAGTATTTTAGACTATCATGATCCATTTTTACCTTGAAGTGTCTTCCCATTAGGTAGGGTCACCATTTCTTAAATAAAAATATCATCTATGTTGCAGTTTTGGAAGACCGTGGTTATTATGCGATCTTCAGTAAAGGAAAGTCATTCCTGAGACACATAGCCACGAGACAGGTCAAGAAGATCGGGGTTCGAGTCAAGAACCTAAATGCAATTGCGGTAGAAGATGTATGCACAACCATGAGGATCTAGGCAGAGACTAGAGATATGGTGGTTGAGAGGGAGAATGCTAGACCTCTCAACATGCAGCCTCAGAAGGAGCCTCAGGAAGTTGTGGAGAAGCCACAAATGAAGAGGTGAAGAGGAGAAAGTGTGGAGACATCCACTAAATCAAAGACCTTCAATTGTAAGAAAATAATTAATGAAGCAATGAAATACACAAAATATTGTGGAAACACAAATACAAAAACACATAAAACAAGAGAGACACATATATACGTGATTCACCCAATTTGGGATACATCCATTGAGAAATAGCTAGTCCTTCCTTTTATATTATATATCAAAATTAAGAGATACAATCTACAACATATTTTTTATAATTTCCTCTTCGCTCTCACACTGTCTCTTCTCTCTTTCTCACTTAGAATAATAAGACACAACCACAATACTATTCCCTCATATAAACCAAGGGTTTCCTTCTAGGGAAAAAACCCTAAATTAACATAACTTCTATCGTCAGATCATTTTCCTAATGAACAACCCAGATTGACTACGAAATTAAAATATTTTACAAGGCAAATTTTCATCTATTTTTAGCTTCAGGGGTGTTGCCCCCTGAACCCCCGCCGAGGGGGGGCCTCATAAAAGTCTTCGCGACCTCCCCCTTGATGGTGATTAAACAAGCTATGTTGCTACCCCATTAGGAACAGGGATCCAACATTGCTGAAACAAAACCTATGAACAATCAGGAAGATAATTAGGATCCACCAACAATTTCCTACTTGGAGATTGATTATATAAACTCCATCATTGCTTCACTTGCTGGAAAATGACTCCACTTAGAGTTATTTGATTCTCGTCTTCACCATCATATTTGAAGACCAATTGAAACTTAGCATAATCTCAGTTTCTCCCTGGTTACGACTTTTGTTAACATATATGCAGGCTTTTGGCTAGTGTGTAACTTTTCCAGCTTCAACTCTCCATCTTCCAACATTGATCGTATGAAATGGTACTTAAGTTGTATATGTTTAGTCTTTGAATGAAATGTTGATTTCTTTGCAAGATGAAAGGCACTCTGGCTATCACTTTATAAACTGACCATCTCTTGCTTCTTTCCCAATTCATCCATAAACCTTTGTAACCAAATCATTTCTTTACTAGCCTATGTAGAAACAACATATTTTTCTTCTGTTTTTGAAAGTAAAACAATGTTTTGCATTTATGAAACCCTAATAGTTGTTCCACCTACAGTAAACACATACCCTATGGTCCTCCTCATGTTATCTCTATCACCTGCCATCTCTGCATCAACATATCCCTATAGAGCAATGTTTGAACCACCAAATCATAATGCTTGATTTGTGGTACCTCTCAAATACCTGAGAATCCACTTTACTGCAATCCAATGCTCTTTTCTTGGATTGTTCATATACCTGCTTACAACTCCCACTGCATGTGCAATATCAATCCTTATGCAGACCATTTCATACATTAAGCTTCCAATTGTTTATGCATATGGAACTTTACACATATAATCCATCTCTTCCTGAGCCTTGGGACACATCTCCTTACTTAGTTTGAAATGGCTAGCCAAAGGTGTACTAACTGGTTTTGTATTTTGCATATTAAATTTATCCAAAACCTTTATGTACTCACTCTGAGACAATGTTAATTTGCGATTTTTCTTGTCTCTAGTCATTCTCATACTAAGGATTTGTTTTGCAGCACCCAAATCCTTCATTGCAAATGAATTTTCCAATTTTCCTATCAGCACAGTTATTTCCTGCATGTTAGACCCTGCAACAAGCATGTCATCTACATTCAATAACAATATAATATAGCTACCATAATTTTTGTTTTTAAGATAAACACAATGGTTAGAGTGACATCTAGTATAACCTTGTTCAGACATAAGCCTATCAAATTTTAGATACCACTACCTTGGAGCATGTTTTAAGCCATAGAAGCTCTTCTTCAATTTGCATGCTAACTTCTCCTTCCCTTTGACCTCGTACCCTTGTAGTTGTTTCATATGTATTTCTTCCTCCAAATCTCCATGGTGAAAAATTGTCTTTACATCTAACTACTCAAGATGAAAATCTTTTGTTGCCATTAGACTTAAAATATTTCTAATTGAAGTCATTTTAACAACAGGAGAAAAAATTCATCAAAGTCTATAACTTTCTTTTATGCAAACCCCTTCACCACAAGTCTAAACTTGTACCTTTGTTTACCTCCATCTTCTTCCTTCAACCTGTAAACCCATTTATTCTACAATGTTGTTTGTCTTGCAGGCAACTTGACTAAGTCTGAAGTCTGGTTATGCATCCAGGAGTACATCTCTTCTTCCATGGCTTTCTCCCACTTCTTTTTGGTTTCTACCTGCAATTCTTCTTCATATCTTTCCAGTTCACCAAAATCAATTAACAATTCATAATATAATGAAGGAGAGTATCGTTTGGGGGGTCTATTTATCTTGGTTTATCTTATAACACCACTTTTAGGTGTTTGAGGTGCATGTTGTTGTTGTGATTGTTCTTGTTGTTGTGGCTGTTGATCATTATTATTTTCAGGTAGCTTTACTTTTTCTGTGATCTCAACAGGCATTGTGTATTATTTGTTTTATTTTTTTGTTTCTTTCCCTGCATTTGATCCTTATATGAAACCTTTTCATTGAATATGACATCTCTACTCCTAATGATTTTGTGATTTTCATAATCATATAAGCAATAACCAAAATCATTTACAGCATATCTAATAAAGGTACATTTATTTGATTTTTCATTAAGCTTTGTTTTATTTTCTTTATTGATGCAAACAAAGGCTTCACAACCGAAAGTCTTTACAAATAAGTAGTTTACCTTTTTACTTGTCTATGCGTCCTCTAGAATACCACCATCCAAGGAACTTGAAGGACCTCTATTTATTAGATAAACAATAATATTTACAACACCTTCCCAAAATTGTAAGGGAAATCCTGCATGAAATCTCATGCACCTTGCATGCTCCATGATTGTCTTGTTCATCCTTTCTGACACACCATTTCCTGTGGTGTTCTCGGAATTGTCTTTTCTCTGTGAATTCCATGCTCTGAAGAATAGTTATCAAACTCTTTGTTATAGTATTCACCTCCATTGTCTAATCTAAGACACTTCAACTTCTTTCCAGTCTCGTTCTCAACCAAAGCTTTCCATTTTTTGAAAGTATCAAATACATCAGATTTATTTTGAATACAATAAATCTAGGTTTTCCTAGTTGCGTCATCAATAAAAGTAACATAATAGTGAGAGCCATTGAGAGTTGATACCTAAGCAGGTCCCCATACATATGGTATGAACAAGCACTAATTTTTCTCTCTTCTTTTCCTTCCAAACTTTGATAAATCTAACTCTCTTTTGTTCTCCATAAACACAATTTTCACATAAATCCAAATCAACATTCTTCAAACCTCACAACAAATTTCTTGACTAAAGAATTTACATCCCCTTCTCACTCATGTGCCCAAGCCTATGATATCGGAGTGTCGTATCTGCTCCTATGGTGGTTAAAGCATTAACAGAATTAGAAATACTATTACATAAATACAATGTACCAACATTTTCTCATTTTTATATTACTAGGGCTCCTTTAGTGACGTTCCAGGTTTTGTTTGTAAAAGTAGTTACACAACCTTCACCTTCCAATTGCCCTGTTGAAATTAGATTTTTCTTAAGATCTGGAACATGCCTTACCTCCTTCAATAGCCATTGGTTTCCATTTTGTTTCTTTATAAAAACCTTACCCATTCCAACAATTTTATAGGGCTTATCATCACCCAGACAAACCTATCCAAAACCTCCTCGAACATAGTCATGAAAATGTTTCCTATCAGGTGTGGCATGGAATGAGGCCCCTGAATCTACCACCCATGCATCAATAATATTCTCTAATGAAAGAATTAAAGCATCTTGCAACACATCTCCTGTCACATTCACTTCATGATTGTTCTCTTGTTGTCCATCTCCTTCTTTTCCCTTATGAGATTTACAGTCTTTCTTCAGGTGTCCTTTCTTCCACATTTCCAGCACACTATCCCTGATCTGGAATTGGATCTATCTTTTCCTAGCTTACTGTTATTTCCTAGGCTCCTTACTCTTTCCATTTTTCGTCCCCTAGTCTCTACAGTCAAAGCATTACCTAATGTCTCACCGGAGCTTTTCCATCGTATTTCCTCGCTAAGGATAGTGCCAACAACATCATCAAACTTTAAAGTACTAGACCCAGAGATAGAGTTACTAATAGCCATAACCAAGCCATTCCAAATTTTTGGCAATGAGCATAGAAATAACAAAGCCCTAATGTCATCATCAAAATTTACTCCTACAGAACTTAACTGTCTGGTAACCATGTTAAATCCATTTAAATGATCAACAACAATTCCACCTTCTGATATCTTCATATTAAATAGACGCTTCATAAGAAATACCTTATTTGAGGCTGAGGCTTTTTCATATAGTTTGGCCAATGCTATCATTAAGCCTTTTGTGGTCATTTCCTTTGAAATGTTGAATGCCACCGACGCTGCCAGACACAGTCATATTGTTCATAGTGCCTTTCTGTCAAGAATCTCTCATTCTACATTTGTCATACTCATCGACTTCTTTGATTTTTCCACTCAATAGTAGGTAAAAATATTTCTAATATAGATAATCTTCCATGTGCATCTTCCACAACTAGTAGTTTTGGCCATTGAATTTCTCAACCCTAAACCTACCATTTTTCGCCATTCCTCCCACTCAAACCAAGAACCCTTCTCTCCTGTGAGTTTATCAGCTTTCGGCTATGATACCAGTTGTTAGAAATTAATTAACAGATTAATGAAATGCACAAAATATTGTGGAAACACACATACAAAAATGCATAAAACAAGAGAGATACAGATATACGGGGTTCGCCCAATTTGGGCTACGTCCACGGAGAAATAGCCAGTCCTTCTTTTTATATTATCCAACAAAATGAAGAGATACAACCTACAACAGATCTGTTGTAATTTCCTCTTCGCTCTCACATAGTCTCCTCTATCTTTCTCACTCAGAATAATAATACACAACCATAATAATTACCTCATATAAATTGAGGGTTTCCTTCCAGGGCAAAAAACCGTAAATTAACATAACTTCTACCATCATATCATCCGCCTAATGAACGACCCAAATTGACTATGAAATTACAATATTTTACAAGGAAAATTTTCATCTATTTTTAGCTTTAGGGGTGCTTCCCCTGAACCCCTGCTGGGGGGGGGGGGTCATAAAATTCATTGTCCCCCCTCCCCCAACTTGACGACGATGAAATGGGCAGTGTTGCTACCCCATTAGGAACAGGGATCCAACACGGTTGAAACAAAAAAGCTATGAACAATTAGGAAGATAATCAGGCTCCACACCCAAGTGGGAAGAGGGAGCACATGTAGCTATACCTAAAGCAGTGTGGTGAAGCGATGTAGATATTTACTCCAAGAGTTGCAGAAATTTAGGCAAGGTCCATTGAGGCATTCTCCTCATAGATCATTACCTTGCTATGAGGGCCCACAATATTCAGTATAAGGAGGATCAATGTCAGTCAGATACTGAGGAGTGTAGAGGAGTGTTGAAAACAAAGCAAGAGGCTCAGTAGCAGAGTCAACAACAACACATTTTTCCTAGTAGAAACTTGTAGACATAGTTGATTCAATTTTTATTTTTTTTTTTTTTTTTTATGCTTCTCAATTGCAGATGTTGTAGTAGTAGCAACAACAGTGAGAGGTGTTGCATGCAGTACATTACACAGGTGCAGGATAGGGGTGGTTGATAATCCATTTCTTGCTGAGAGGGAGTGTTGAAAATGCAACAAGAAATTCTCAATTTTGATTTTGACTTAATCAAATTGAGGAAATTCGAAATTCCACATCAACACACAACTTGGAGGAGTTAATTGACGTGACATGGCTCTTTTCACTCAATTAAGAAAACTCAATTCAAGTTAATGAGTTGAAGTTCAATTTTCTTATGTTGATTCTAAAAAAGTAGGAGTATAGCTCAATTAATTCGAGTTAAGGGCATGAAGTTCAATTTTATGTAGTGATTTGTAAATTTTAGGAGTTGAGGTTGAGTTAATTCCAGTTGTAATTAGTTAAAATAGTTCTAACTATTAATAGAACTAGTTGGTGGTCATTTAAGTAGTGGGACATCAGTCTAACTCAGAGATCAATTAGCTAATAATTATCTCATGCATGCAAATAATACGAGTTTCCCAGTTGTGTTGGATTTTCCAAAGCATTTCACTGGCATTTGTAAACTAGTTGAGTGTATAGGTGTTGCATGAGGTTAGGCGGTTCAACCCTGAGGAATTGCACAAGCATTTTGGAGGAAATTTCTAATTAATAGGGGCATATTTCTTCAAGACTTATGCAAGCAAATAGGGGCTCAAGCAGAGGCATAAATTGTCTAAGTTTGGGTCAAAGGCCTTCAATGAGATGAGAAATAGGTTATGCACTTGTAGGGTGTGCACATTTGACAAAATAAATTGTAATACATCTCTATTCATCAGATCAATGCAAGTAGGCTTTGGGGATTTTAGCAGTTTCATTTCCCCGAGAAAAATACTATTTGCAAATTTGTGATTTCTTATTGCATTTCTAAGTTTTTTGTTCTAAATTGTGAATTAATGTCTGAAAAGTAGTAGATTAGGTTTATGTCTAGTGATTTTGATTAAAACTTCATGAGTAGTTGCAAATATACAACTTAATTTCTACATGCATCTGACCACCCTCAAGCTATATTTAGAGTCTAAGGAGTTAAGTGCTGAAGGGAATCCACACCAATACAAGTCAACTAGATCACATAGAAATCCAAAGTCCATAGTGTCTCCACCTACTAAATTCTATAGGAATTTAGAGCTCAGAGTAGCTCTATTTTCTAAATAGGAATCCAAAACACATATTGTCTCCACTTGTTAAACATTATGGGAATCTGGAGCCCATAGTGTCTCCACTTGCTAAAAAGAAATCCAGAGTCCACAATGTCTCCACTTGCTAAACATTAGAGGAATCTAGAGTCCACAACGTCTCCACCTACTAAATAATATAGGAATCCAAAGTCCACAAAGTCTCCACCTTCCCACATTTTCTATTTGTGCATGCCTCTGTTTGTCCCCCCCTGTGCATAATTCTCTATTGTTTTTCTTCTTGTCAATACTTTTCTCTTACATGTTGACTCTCCCAACACATCTTGTGAAAAAGGGAGGTCTCAAGGGCGTTGTCCTTTACTGCATGCTTCCCATGCACAACTTCAATTCTTGCACCAACAAACCATTTAATCCAGTGGGGAGATAGCTCGAAAATAAATGAAGTGGCTTGGGTTTAATCACTTCCCAAGCGACCCCTCCTCCACAAAACTATGAATCCATGTCCACTCCTCCAATGTAGCCATTATTTACATTTCCACATCATTTTCTTGAATTACAATTCATAGTGACATTTACAAGAGGGGTAGCAAAAAGGGATGTTACAATTGGGACCAATGGTTGGAACCCCAAGCACACTTAAAAATGACTATGACCAATAGAGCTATGGAGGGCTTTATTATATCTGTGTTGAACATATGGAAGGCTTTCATTCCATGTACATGAATGCTTGGATTTTTACATGCATAAGATATGCATAATCACCCTATTGGATAATTTTGTTTGTCCACCTATTTGGGGATGAAAGGTGATCGATTATGTCAACCTGGTATTCATCAAAGACCATAGGCTAGACCAAAAGGTACTGAGGAACCCATTGTCCCAATATGAAATAATGCTCCATGCTAACCCAAAATGAACCCACAGATGCTTAATGAAGAGTTTAGAAATGGATTTAACTATGATACTCTTCTTGCAAGGAGCCAAAAATGCCATCTCAGTGAATTAATCAACAACCACAAACACACAACCGTACCATGCTTGGTGGATGGAAAACTTGAATATAATACATGGATACTGACTCCCAAGAATTGTTTGGGGTAAATAGAGTGTACAACTTGTACTTCTTGATGGATGGTTTAATAATAGCACAAACGATGTATGATCTAATATACCGGTGAACATCCTGTGAATCTTTGGATAGTAGAAATACTTTTGAAGTGTTGATGTTGTATTCTCCACACCAAAGTGCCATGTCACTTGAGTGTAATGTTCCTACCAAATCATCTTGGCACACTCTCTTGAAAGAACACAAAGGTGGCCCTGGTAGCATAAGAGTGCTACCTAGAAGTGGAAGTTTGGAACTTGTTTTCATCTAATCAACATCTAGTATGTCCTAGCGAATTTATATTCATTGTTATATAATTATGGCTACCCAAAAGTCTCATGCCCATAAGATTTAAGATTGTGGTTAGCACCACAACCATGGTTCGACTGAGGTATTTTTCATCGTGATTGGTGATACCCTTGTTGTATTTACTATAGGTATGTGGACCGTTTTTTATAATTTTATAACTTTCCTCATGTTTGCATTAACTACAGAGGATTGTGATCAATGGGGATGATCATATCCTTCCTTACAATATAATATTTCCATTGTCGACATGCTTGCATGATGGAGTACATCTCCTTTTAATAGGTGGGGTAGCTAGGGAAAATACCAGAGAATGTTTCACTATGATTGGCCACTAAATGTCCTTGGTGAGTGACCATTGCACCAATAACATAGTCAGAGGAATATGTCTCAATATCAAATTGATGGTGCAGGTCTAGTAGGGTAATTATTGGTGTAGAGCAAAAGCAATTTTCCAGATCCTCAAATTATTTTTGTTGTGACTCAGTTAAGGAAAACTTTGTTTTTTTATCCACCCTTGGTTACCTGAATTAAGGGCCAAGCGATATGAGAAAACCCCAACATGAACCTTTAGTAGAAGTTATCAAGGCCCAAGAAGCTACAGAGCTTCGTTAGAGTTGTCGGGGTTGTCTAATCCCCATGACTGGGATATTGGATGGGTCCACATGCACCCCATGTTCATCCATAATGTGTCCCAAATATTGAATTCTCTACATGTTAAATGAGCATTTCTTCATATTGGCATACAACTTTTGTTACTTCAAGGTGTTGAGGACCTATTGAATTTGATGCAAATACTTTTCTGAGGTTCTACTAAATATGATGATGTCATCCAAATATACAACCACAAAAGAGTTTGTGAGCAACCACATGACGTCATCCATCATACTCATGAACGTTGTCAGAGCATTGGTCAAGCCAAAGTGCATGTCCAACCACACAAAAATGCCTTATCTAAATTAAATATTGTCTTCCATAAATCAATTTGTTTAATTAGAACTAGGTGGTAACCTAAATTGCGATCAATATTGCTAAACAAATGGGCACCCTTAAACTATTCAAGAAGATCATCAATCCTAGGGCTTAGGTATTTGTTTTCAATAATGATTTTTTTTAGGGATCTATAATCAATGTAGAGTATCCATGTCCCATCCTTCTTTTGTACCAACACAATTAGACTCTCGTAAGCTAAGGAGCTTGGTCGAATGTGGAACTTTTGGATGAGATCATGAATCTAACATTTTATTCCCTCATTCTATAAGAGGGAGGATCTATATATTGGGCCATTAAGTGAAGGAGAACTAGGTCTCAAGTCAATTGAGTGTTTGACTTGGGAATGTAGAGGCACCCCCATAGGTGGCATGAATATATCTTTATATGTCTATACAATCTTGTATACTTTCTTTTGTTGTGTAGAGAGGCATTGTGCAAAGGATGTGATTGTTGTAGTGACCTTCCTTTCACTTTCTAACTGAGCCATGAAGAGGACAAACTTTTCAATGCGAGAGATTACATTTTGGCACTGTTTTGTTGAGATCATTGAAATTGTAGTAGTTAGAAATACCTCCAGTACCCTGTAAATTTGAACTTTGAGAGTAACAATGATAGTATGGGGATGAGACTCATAAACAACATGATTTTTCCACAAATAATGTTGTCCTAAAAGAACATCACAAACTTTGGGCGGGGAAAAATCAAATGGTAACTCATCTTTGAAGGAATTGATGCCATAGGACAAGTGACATTGTTGGTTGACATGAAAGTCTTATCCATGCTTCGACCAACCAATGGTGTATGGTTGGTGGAGTGGCATTTTTTCCAAATTCAATCTCTTAATGACCCTAGCTAATATTATATTTTTCTTTCTCCCGCTATTAAGGATGAAATGTGTTGGTGTCCCCTTCACCCACATTTGTGAATGGAAGAGGAATTCCCCCTCTTTAGGATACTTTGGTTTTTCTAAATAGATATTTGTGGTTGTGATGGTAGTAGTGGGTCCTACATCAATGATTCATTTTCCTTGATGTTCTAAATCAAAATTACAGCCAGAGTTTGTTTCCTTTTCTTTAAGCTCTGCCAATAGAAATTGTTTTGAGCAACATTCATTAGTATTTTTCGAAGTGCTTTTGTGGAGCTCACACTACTTTCCAATGTCCCTTTTCGACTTCCCATTAACCTTATTTTTCTATGACTTGGGCTAGTTTTCTTGAGGTTGGATCTCCTTTCTCTATTCCTTGTTTTCTAATTTTGGGCTATATTTCCTAGGCTTCTATTGTAGTAGATTTGTAGAACAAAACTCTCATTTATTCTTCAACTTTAATTTTTTTCTCAATTTTGATAAAATATTGCTTAGAAGCTCTCAATGAGGATGTATATAATAAATACATCTATGTTTTGATGTACCTGTGTAGGATGTTACAATACTTCAATTTTTTCACTCAGAGTCTCTGATAGCCAAATTTGAGCGATATGTATGGAAATTATTGGTGTACTCTGACACTATCTAGTCTCTCTCCTATCGCATGGTTGTCCATCTCATTTCCTATTCATCATAGTGTGGTATAATTCCTTCTTAAGGGCATCAACAAAATATTTCCAAGTGGTTCCTACCTTGAATATCATAGACTCGTCTTAATTTTGTCTCTCCCTCTAACCTTCCAACCAATATTTAATATGGGAAAGGGATTTCAAGAGTACAGACATGACCCTTTCATTTATATTTTTTTTGAAAGAGTAATAGTCCATCACATAGTTAATCATTTATCCAAAGCATCTGCATCTATTTGGCCTTCAAATAAGGGGATATAAAAGTTAACTTGTACCTTGAAAGTTGTCACACCTCCAAAGTTGCCACTAGTTGAAGGTGCCTCAACTACTATTGGAAGTCATCAAAGGATCTAGGAAAAAGTGTCCATCATATCCTTCCTTTTTCACTTGAGTGCTTCCTCAAGAATAACTTGATAGGATATTCTACTTTTTGATCTCTCTTTTCTTCCTCCATGGAAGGAAGCCTAGGTTGGAAAGAGTGATTGTTCCCAAGTGAAACTAGCTTGAGAGCAAACTCTTGGTACCTTGACCTCATCAAGGACATGCACTAAGAAACAACAAGGAGGAGATTTCGAAGGAACCACTGATATTGGTTGTATGAGTAATTAAATGAAAGACGAGAAAGGAAATGAAAGACACATAGAGAAATAACACAAATAGCATAATAATATGGTAAAAACTCAACTTCTATGAATAAATCAAATAGTATAATATTGTACAACACAAATTGGCTAGAGTGGTGGTAGCTATCTGTAAACAGAGAGAGATGATGCAGATTCCCATTTGCAAAAGCTATATATGGATATTGAAAGAATGGCCTTTTTAACATAAATAAAGAACCCTAGAGGTCTAAAACCCTAACCCTAGAAGATGAAACAAAACAATATTTGTAGGCCCTAAGGTGGTTAGTTGGTACATCAACTTATCAAGGGCATAAATTTTGCATACAATATTTTTTTTAGGGCACACAATAACTCATTGGAGAGAATTATCCGAGGACTACAACTTTCGACCAGGGCCAAGGAATTCCATGGAAACCCCTGGCCCCCGAAATTTCCAGAAAATGTCGATTATGGCCTCAAAATGACTCCAAAATTTTAGGACACAAAAAAGCATAGAAACACTACCAAGAAGATACCATTCCTAATCTACCATTTTTTGGTCCTGATGATGGACCCCCTTTGGAGTTCAAATGTCGACATGATGAATATAATACTGTGGATAATCCGGATCATACTACACCAAATAACAACCACAAAAGCTTAAAGTCTAACATTACTTCCTTGTACGGAGGGGATACATGGAAAATCATCTGTCTTCTCGAAATATCAAGGATAAAGATTGAAAGAAGAACTGTCAAACTGCAATATATATACGTTGGTCGGAGGATTCTTCTCTCAAAGAACAATCATTCATAATCTACCATTTTTTGGTCCTGATGATGGACCCCCTTTGGGGTTCGAAACGTCGACATGATGAATATAATATTGTGGATAATCTGGATCATACTACACCAAAGAACAACCACAAAAGCTTAAAGTCTAACATTATTTCCCTGTATGGAGGGGATACATGGAATGAGATTTGTCTTCTCGAAATATCAAGGATAAAGATTGAAAGAAGAATTGTCAACCTGCAATATATATACATTGGTCGAAGGATTGTTCTCTCAAAGAACAATCATTCATAATCTACCATTTTTTTTGTCCTAATGATGGACCCCCTTTGGGGTTCAAAACTTTGACATGATGAATATAATACTATGGATAATCCGAATCATACTACACCAAATAACAACCACAGAAGCTTAAAGTCTAACATTACTTCCCTGTACGGAAGGGATACATGGAATGAGATCTGTCTTCTCGAAATCTCAAGGATAAAGATTAAAAGAAGAATTGCCGACCTACAATATATATACGTTGGTCGAAGGATTCTTCTCTCAAAGAACAATTATTCATAATCTACCATTTTTTGGCCCTGATGATGGACCCCCTTTGGGGTTCGAAACGTTGACATGATGAATATAATACTGTGGATAATTTGGATCATACTACACCAAATAACAACCAAAGAAGCTTAAAGTCTAACATTACTTCCCTGTATGGAGGGGATACATGGAATGACATTTGTCTTCTCGAAATCTCAAGGATAAAGATTGAAAGAAGAACTGTCGACCTGCAATATATATACGCTGGTCGGAAGATTCTTCTCTCAAAGAACAATCATTCATAATCTACCATTTTTTTATCCTGATGATGGACCCCATTTGGGGTTCGAAACATTGACATGATTAATATAATACTGTGTATAATCCGGATCATACTACACCAAATAAAAACCACAGAAGCTTAAAGTCTAACATTACTTCCCTGTATTGAGGGGATACATGGAATGAGATCTGTCTTCTCGAAATCTCAAGGATAAAGATTGAAAGAAGAACTTCCGACCTGCAATATATATACGTTGGTCGGAGGATTCTTCTCTCAAAGAACAATCATTCATAATCTACCATTTTTTGGTCTTGATGATGGACCCCATTTGGGGTTCGAAACATCAACATGATGAATATAATACTGTGGATAATCCAGATCATACTACACCAAATAACAGCCACAAAAGCTTAAAGTCTAACAAGATAGAGAACCGTTGAGCTAGTGGAAGAGTTGGGGAGCCACTAATATCCACCCCGATTAAAATCACACCACAAGAAACTCCTAATGTCATATTGAGTTTTAAGGGTTGTATTGCTAATATAATCCTCCTTAATTCTCACTTGATGGTATCCTGGCCTTAGTTCAATCTTGGAGAAGACTTTATCTTCCCTCGACTAATAATTGTAGGCCTCCCCACTAACACTATGAATATATATGTATATATAGGGGCCCTGACAGAGAGGGACAAAACCAAGATAGTGAATAAACTTGGGATTTCATTAAATATATCATCCAATTCTTTAAATACCAGATGATATTCAATGATTGATACCTTACCCTTAGATGCATCTTCCATATAAGCTACATAAATTTGGCATCCTTGTTTAAAATTTCTCTTCAATATTTCATTTCTAATCTCCCTAACAAAAGCTAGCCTCGGAATTGCTTACACTTGTCTTTTTTACCCTTCTTCATCAAGGTAAGTGAAGGCCTTATTATAGCAGTCCAAGATATCATGTGCTTGTCCAAACAATCCATATCAATTAAAAAATCATATGAAACCAAAGTTATAATGTTTAAATATACAACTATACTTAAAAAATTCATGCCAATTTGATAATATTTCACTAATTGAATTATCTCTTTTATTGTTGTAGCTAATTGAACCAACCAAGTCCTTCCCTTCTTGGTTTTATTTAAATGAAATCTTTCAACTAGTTTAGGATCAATATAACTATGGCTAGCTCCAGAATCAATTAAAATGCTAATGGGATGTTTGTTTATCATGCCTTCATCTTTGATCATGTGAGCTTGGTGATCAACCCACTTTTTGTCCAACACTCCATTAATTTTGGACATGCTTATTCCTATTTCTCCATCGTATTAGCTCCCTGAATTTGGTATATAGTCCTCATTTTGTCTCCTTTATGAGGGAGGTATTTATACATGTGCTCCCCCTCACAACCCCAACACTTGATGGACTAAAATATTGGATTTTTTCTTTCTAATGAATCAACTTTTCTTGGTTCTCCTCGAGCTAGATGAGCTTGTTAATTTGCTTGAGAACCATTGTTCAAAAATGAAGGTTTATATCCATCCTTCCTTTTCTCCACCTTGGCACTCTTCTTGTTATCCCAAGTTTCCTAGAAGGCTAACTTATTTTTATTCTATTCATAAAGGTGCTTTCCCCTCCTTGTAGCTTGATCCAAATTCTTAGGCTCCTCAATTTTAATGTTGTCACCAAACAATGATGGTAAACCACTTAAAAACATTTGTATTTTAATATTTTCATCCTTAATAAAACAAATATGCCTCGGTAATTCAACAAATTTCCTCCATCATCATGTTTCCTAGCTTGAGTTCAAATTAGTGCTTTAACAAATATTTCTTTGGAAGTACCTTTTGAAATACCTCCATGAGATCTTCTTCTCATCGAAGTGTTTAACTTCCTTAAGTTGCTCCACCACATTTTTTTTCACTTCAAATGATAATTGTTATTTGGGCCTCAAACTTGGATTAGTAATTGTATAATTAAAGATACTTTATTATCTCTAGCAACCCATCTTCATGTTCCTCACCCTTCTTATGTTAATCATCAAAGGTAGAAGGTTTAATCTTCCTAAGCTCCCCTTGAAAATTATCAAATCCAAGTTTCCTCTGATGTTTAACTGATGATGTGGTT
Organism: Pinus taeda; assembly: GCA_000404065.3. NCBI lineage: Eukaryota > Viridiplantae > Streptophyta > Pinopsida > Pinales > Pinaceae > Pinus > Pinus taeda. The sequence goes on along the minus strand of APFE030283333.1, from coordinate 41,756 downwards.
GGACTACTCCCATATCTTGAGGAAACATACGCCCTCTTGGTTGAATGTCTTGGTGAGTGATGTTGATGCCTATCAACACTCCTAAAATGCTTTAAACTTTCAACATACTCCCTGTTAACTTGAGAATTATGTTCCTCTCCTTGCCTTGGATCATACTTCTTGTCCATCTTTCTCTATAAAGAATTTAAGCTTTGTATAATTTGAGCATTAATATGTTGGTATTCCTTCATTAATTTTTCACTATCAGCCTCATAGTTGATCACCTCCATTTTGAGACTCCTCATGGTCTCCTCCATGTCTCTATTCTCTAACCTACCCATTCCATGTCCATTTGAATCTATATTGGCATTTCCCATGCTAACATTCATACCTCTTTCCTCCTCTCCATGGATGTAGGACCCATAAACATTTGTCGTACTTCTAGTCCTCGTGTTAATTCTACTTTTGTAGGATACTAGTAGCCTTATTTTAAATTCCTAAAAAGCATGCTACCCAAATTAGAATTCTAGTTTGATAGATGTATTATTATCCTTTATAGCTTTATTTTGACTATTTTTTACCCAAATCTGAGTGATGGGATAAAAGTTATGGCCTATGAAATTTTGGCCAATTTTGCTCAATTTTCCTTGTTTTGCTAATTTATCGAGACCTTATATATCCATATTTCAAATATAACTCCATGGATATGTTATGTCATACAAGAGACTTCTATTGACTACCTCGATGTCCCAACCTGAGCTCTATTTTAAGATTCATGCCTCTTGGTACTAAATTGAAGCCTAATTTTTCCCTTGTATTATTTTAGTCATAACTTCCTCATATAAAATTTGTTGTACAAGTGTAATATCTCATTGGAAAACTCTCCTTGCGATATTTTACTTGAGCTATAAACACTTTGTGTATTAACAGTATACACAATTTTCATTGGATTTCACTATCGAAAAATGTCATCTAAGGCCTTAAAAATGTGTTGCAAGTTAATGCCCTGAAAAGCTATCAATTTTTTTAAGAAAATATTGGGTTTCCTACTATTGTAACTCCTTGAATTAAGCTAGAATTGTTTGTAGATTTGTTTCATAACGGTTTACAAGTATCTTAATTGTCTCTGTGTGTTACCTCACAAAATAAAAAGATAGACTTATATATATTTAGTTCCCATTGTACTTGAACTAAGTTTGCATGTCCTTCCCTAGGCACTTGGTACCCACCCAATGGACACTTGGCACTATGTAGCTTAATATTATGCCACTTTTTTTTCTTGTGGGCCCAATGTTCCATTTGTCCCTCATTGGCTCATTTAAGGGGCGAGCCAAAATGGTTTTGTGATACTGATTGGAGGTACGGAAATGAATCTAGAAGTGCCATGTTTCCAACTGCTAAAAACATGGTTTACATTGTGTGCTCTGTTCCCCCCATATTACATTAACAATGAAGCATATTGGCCAATTAAAATGGACCATGACTATAGATTTATCACATTTCCTACCCTAAACCTTTCACTCCTTTTTTGAGGTCATTCCACACTCACGATGGGCCCTATTGACATACCTCCCTAATGTGCCCCACCACTTGTCAATCACAAATTTGTTTTGAGGGGGTGATGGAATTGTGCTTCAATTTCAATACAATGTACATAAATATTCATCCATTGATAATATTGATGTTTTGTGGGGCAAAATCCAACTACATTTTCAATGACAACTTTCCTTTAGATGTTTTGCACCCATTAATGGTGATGAGAGACAATGTCATAAGGGAAGTGCCAAGAAAAAATGTGCACCAATAGAAATTCCCCTTTCTACATTCTATTCTCTCGTATGTCTTTGACATGTGATTATAATCACGTGCAATTAGATTGTGATGAAAATCATGAGTGTGGGTACTAATACATTATAAGAGGTAGCACCTAGCTTCCAACGAGAATTTGAGCTCTTGAATAAGCATGTATGGGAAATATAGAACTTGTACACTTGTGATAGATTGATAAGAAAATATGAGATCATGTAGTGGGATAGCTCCAAGACTATATTTCTAAAACCTCTCATACAATATAATTACCATGATATGTCCATATAGTTCATTACATCAAAACTGACTCTTCAAAGAAGGCATGAGCTAAATGCCAAAGGGAACATGGAAATAAACAACTACCCCTACTCTATTGTTCACTGGAGTTGAATCACACTACCCTCAGTCTAACATAAAAGACTTTGGATGTTGGGTGAAATGAAATAGGCAATTCAAACACACTAGCATCTCATCAATATCATGGGGTGTCAAAATAGGGAGACATTAAAAATCAAGTGATCTAATGCTATAATCTCCACTAATGCTTGGTTGGAAGTGGATGTGAGCACCTAAAAATGAAACATCACATTAGAATCACATGTAGGTGGGCATGGAACCACATGATTGTTCTATCCAATATTATATAAGACCAATATATTCATTGTAATGTGGTGGCAACCCATCACAATCCATACAACTCCCCCATGATCCATGATATGCCTCATAAAAGGTTGATGTATATGTTCCAAAAATTTCCCTCCTTGGATTCCATGATAATAACCATAAAACATTGAAGAATTAGGCAACTCCACTAGTCAAAATATGTAGGAATATTCTATGTTTCCATATAACAAGTTTGGAAATGAAAATTGGGACAAAAAACAAATCTATAAAAATTTTCTAACTCATAATTTAGGGCTTGATGTGCCATTTTAGGTAGCTAGAAAATTTTGAACGAAACCATAAATTAAAAATAGTGTTGTCCCATGTAACTTATAGTACCCAGAAGACATGCTTCAATTATTTTTTCCATGAAAATATGCCAAACTCAAAATATTTTAATGGATGGAAAATTTATGCATTTTGATAACTAGAAACATGCTCTTTATGTTGCAAAACATTCTACCACAACTACGAGAAAACATAGTTGTGGATCCCTCTTAATATTTTATGAACATACCTTCGATATGCTTGGTTATCCAAGTGACCCAATATTTGCAAGTTTGGCCCTATAAACCTTGTCATCAATATCATGAATACGATCTCGATTAAAGTAAAAGTAATTTCTATACTATTTATTCTTTTCAATGTGGAAGAGAGTATCAATGCTTCAAATATCATGGTTGTTTTATAATAAACCATCATGTGAGAAGTAACCAAAGATGAAAACATCTCAATTTCCAAAGATTTCCCTACAAAAAAATTCCTTTTGCAAAGAAGTAAAGAATTCATCATTAAATTCACAAATTTAGATATATAACTCATCAAACCTTTTCTTTGTGCATGTGTACATCCTCACTATCATGTCCTTATTTTGGGGCAAGAAGACATGCATTGATTCAATTGAATTAGAAGGAGTGGAAATAAGATCTTCACAATCTTTGCCACCTTTCACTTCATTTAGACCTAAAATTTCATGCCTTAGTAGATCATAGGATGAAAGATAATTTTTGTTCTCTAAGGGCTCCTCATTGCACGTTGCATCCAATCTATGTGAATCTCCACCTTGTTCTTCTTTTTCATAACCCATATCCTAATTATTGCAAAAATCCTTAATCAAAACTCTAAGTGAAGGTATTTCCCTTGGTTAACAATCATAAAACAAAACTTTTGTGAACATACAAAAATTTTCATCCTAACATCCTCACTCACAATCTTGAATGTTTAAATGAATTCAATGAAATATGTAACACATAGAGAAACTAAGTCATTACATCCATGGGACCTTGGGATGTGCTTGCCCCAATATATATCAAGGAAGTGATTTGGGTACCCTAGGATGCTTGAGAAATTTAAGGGATTGGACTAATCCTCCATCCATGACTCTTCTAAAACTTCCACACCTTTTACCCTTCAAAAATTAGAGATTGATATGCAATAGTCTTCATACCTTATTTCAAATCTTTGGAGTTCCTGGGTAGTCTTCAAATGTCTTTAAGTCTTATTGGATAGCATTTTCTCTACAAATAACAAGATCTTAAATAATGTTCAAGGAACAAGGGTTTCATTCCTTCATGAACTCATTGGGTGAGAAAGAGATCCTTAAATGCAACACTCTCACAAAATCAAATCTATAAATACTGTAAAATTCTAGGGAATGGATTTTATCACCAGCAATAATGCCAAAAAAAATGTTACCAATCAAAATAATACTTAATATCTCAAGTCCAAGATTAGTAGTAGCTAATGGGTAACTCAAGAAGGATGCCAATGTCACCACATGAAATCTCTTCTCACTTTAGATTGACTCTTCTCCAATACAAGGGTTTTGTCCCTATGATATGATTACTAAGACTTAACCAATATGGGCTCAAGATAAAATGAAGAGTGGTATTAGGGAAACAATTATTCTGTGGGTTTTTAAGATTTATTTTAAAGGTGGTTAACGGGGCGAGACTAGTGCCAAAAGTTGAAGAGGGCAATGGAGTCATATAATGACGAAGTGAGTTGCAAATGGATGATGTATGGGAGTGATTAGTGTTATTAAAAATATGCAAAAAATTATTAGTGGTGGTAAATTTGTATGGCTGAAAATGTATGAGTAATATCACTTCCAAATACAACCTTGTATGCACATGTAGGGTAATAAGAAATTGATTTTGCAAGGATTTAAAACCCCAATCC